>CAJUYG010000398.1:142503-186048 GCA_910591675.1 Galerucella calmariensis
AGGAGGTAAAATATTGACTTATTATTAGGTGGTCGTGGACAAAATAGATTTACCATACAATTTAAGAAAATTGTAAATTGCATGAAAAGTATAATACCTCATACCCACCCTCATACCATTCGAAAGAGGACATTTTTTTGAACATGGTAAATGATCAAAATACAGGGTGTTCTATTTAAATGGTACCATTATGAAGGAGTACTTTATTTTCTAGGGGCAATCAGAAAATGGAATAAAATCTAGGGTGTCCCATAAGAAAAAATATAACTTTGATACGCCAAACTTTATTGGAACATCCTGTATATTTCAAAATAATTTTAAAATATAGCCTTTATGAATGTACAAACTACTAAAGTGAAAAACATCTTAAAATTTTCACCGCTTCGCTATAAACCTCCATCCCGTTGGTCGTGATTCACCCTGTATATATTTATCCACAAATTTGGTCCAATAAGCAGTGCCGGGGTAAGATAGTTCTCCGCCCGCTGACACTATCAAAACCTCACTTGCTTTTTTGAAATGTTTTCTTAACTAAAGATACTACCTGGGAATTCATTCACAACAATCATTCCTGTACTTGTCTTCTAGGTAAATAGGTCTAATAAGGAAGAATGATTTATATCTATTTTGTTGCAAGGAAGATTACCTGATTATTTGTTTCTATTTATCTCAAGAGCTTCTAAAAGATTCAATTCAAAGGATTTAAGTTCTACATCTAATATTTCAAAATTTCAGTCGAAAATGAGTTCTGAAATTCTAGTTTTAAAATTTATAAATTTCTATCGATATAAATTTGGTCACATTTGTCATTATTACATTTTAATGTATAAACTCCTGATTGGTTTAATTTTGAAGATTTAGATTTGTTGTTTTTAATGAATTTGGATAAATTGTAATCGATTTTCAATCAAATATTTATGTCCAAAGTTTCCACGAGTCGCTACTGTGTTAATTCGTGTTAATTCTCAATAACGTTTACCATCAGGAAAAACCATAATTATATAATAATACCCAGTAAATTATTTATAGTTTTCATTTGCGGATTTGAAAGATTCAGCAATAGTTGTCTGATAAAGTTCTGGTAATGTCATAAATATCTCCAGGTAATAAGGTGAGTGTAAATTGTATTAATTACTTTAAATTTAGGAACAATTTAACGAAAATCTTAACGATTGTCACCTATTTAGATATAGTACTTCAGTTAGTGTACCTACTTTCTCATTTCATTATACAAAAGCTATCAAATCGCACTTTTCGAGCACCATAAATAAGAAACTGAGTTTTTTATTTGAAAACAAACTTTTAGGTTGTCAGTAGAGATCAGCATTTAAGCGCCAAGACAGTCAAGACATTTGAATTACAACTTCTTGGGCATTGTCATGGAGTTATGGCTAATAAAGTAAGTATATCTCGTTAAATTATTATGTCACTTCCTTATAGCTATTAATTTATAACCCAGCTATGAATGTTTGATAGCACAGCGTTTATGACAGAGCTTGAAAAAGATTTTTCTACAGGTTTGCTCATATCTGTAAAAATAAAAAATAGAATTTTGTTATTTCACACATTGAAAGTAGAATACAAAACTTTTCAAAATTGGATTGCTTTTGTTCGAAGCCCTAAGCGTTTCCATAGAAAAGGGAGAATTTGAATCTTTTTTTGCAGTTACATCCTGGTGGTCGGGAGCACTTTAAATTCAAAGTAAAATCTATTGATCATGTGACGTATTACTTGAAAATTGTAATTCTCGTCTTTCTCGGCAAGAGACAGGCATGATCTGTTTTTTCCGGGGCAACAGAGCCTTTGATTAGGGCTATTCTCTAGTTTTTTTTTTATCCTCCCTTTGAATTTTTTTTACCGCAGAAATACTGAATTCTGTCTAAAGGAACACCAGATCGAGCTTACTTTTAAGCGGCAAACTGATTAAAACTTGCTCCACATTTAAATATGTTTCAATTCGTCCAGTAGACCAAAGTATTTTGACCTATATGGCTACAATTATTACCTAGGCAATGTTTAGGCTTTGTTATAGTTCTTTTCAATAAATAAAAAATTGACTTGGGTTTGAGATGCATTGAAAACCATAAAACTTTTCGGATTAACCGTGCAGATCCGCACTATACCTGATTAAAAATATGGACGTATATACAGGGTGTTTCATAGTTAAACCACCATCTATTGGATTTCAAAAATTCTGATATACAGGGTGTTGTTTTGGAGATTATCGAATTTTGCTCATTTTTCTCAAACCAGACATGGATTATAATTATTTTTATTTTACTATCTTATTGTGTTATCAATGCAATCCCAACTAGCAAAATGGAATTCTAAGAGGACTGAATTGTTGTATAACAGTCGAATAGCGTTGCTTCAAGGACTGGTTGCTTTTATTAGGCCTTTTGTTGCGATAATTTTGTTGTTTAAAGAAAGTTGTTGTATTAAATGATTCTATAGTGACTTTTACAATATATACTATAACGCATTATACGATCATTTCTTTTAAAATGATATAATACCTTATAAGCAAGTTTATACAATATCAAAATTTCATTTTATAAGACTTTTATACCTATTGTATAAGAGTTCTATGATATACTATATAACTAACATCTACATTATAAAATAGTTACTTAAGCTTGTCTTATTGAAGCTGTATAATGTTGTATAATGAATATTTTATAGCATTCAATTGCGTTGCATTATAAAACACTTTTATACGTGAACTTTGGATACTATAAGCCTATCTCCTCTATAAATGTCTTATAGGATAAAACTGTGTATGACAGAATAAATTTGTTCCAAAATCTGCGTTTTACAACTGAAGTGACTTTTGCATTGAAATATCTTATTTTGTTGGGTGACACATACAGTTAAAGTATACTTTGGCAAGTTTATCTGAAACCGTGAAAGGAATGCAGTCGAAAACGTTCGACATTGCCACGTTTAACTATAAAAAAATAGAAGAACTGATTATGTAGTGATAATAATTATAAATGGGTCTTTTTATTATTAACAATATTAAAAATATGATTAAACGTTAATTTTATAATGTACTTGTTTCCTTGGATTTATTCTATTAACATTATTTTCCAATTTATGAATATTAAAAGAGAACACTTTTCCATATTTGTTATGGGATTCTTAAAGCTCTGGCAACGTTGTACGAAAACCATAATGACCACACCCTCCGATTACATAATTGGTAATTTTTATCGACCAGGTTACTTCTTATTGGAAAGCGCGTGCGTATGTTCTTCCCTCTCACTTCGTCAATTGACTGATATTGATTTATCCAGTGGTGTTCGTATTGTCAGTTACCTTTGTAATTTCAGTTTTACTTGGTAAAATAGGTACCGTACGCCATTTGTACGTTTGACAGATATACGCCATGTTTTTCCTCGCCTCTTACCGACGCCCCGTAGCTACATAAACTTGCCAAACTATATATGAATTGAGTGAGACAGAGTTCTGTGTTACCTTCCTCAATAGTCAACCTCTACTTTTCGCGAATCTCAATATGATTATTACTTGTCAGGTTAGTTGTATAGTGCCTAAATAATCGTCGCTATAAAACAGTTATCGTATACCGTTCCATTTTACAATAAAATATTGTTTAAGGCATTTCTTTGGGATAAAATTGTTGTTTTATAAATCGCCATGTTTAAATAAGCAATTCTTGTACCGCTATCGCCGCCATTATGCACAATTGAGTTGGAAACATGAACTATATTAAACTATATTAAAAAATGTGACTTTATCATTGTTTAGAGAATTATATTGTGAAAGAATATCCATATGAAGTGATAAACTATTGAAATCATAAATTAAAAAAGATTTTAGGATTTTCTATTTTATTTTTTTTTAAGTATCTACTTGAAACTTAACCAGAATTGAAGCGCTTCATTTTCTTGCCAAATATATACCTATAATTTATCTGTAAAATTTGCGGCGCATTAAAATTTGTGCTATTAAACCATCCAAATGAAATTATTATTTTACTATCGATGTCTCCATTTCTACAAATGAAATGTAGGATGCACGTCAAATTAAAATATAATTTGGTTCTGATATTCTTCACTAAAAAATGAAATGCTCTTATAAGCTGCTAGACAAAATGTTTCCATTGTGCTCGAAATAACAGCATTATAAAAAAATATATTGCATTATACAACCGTTTTGTAAGACCTTCATAGTGCCGTTTCAATCCCATTTTATAGATGTGACTACATGACACACTATTAAATCATTTTATAGCAGCTGTATAAATGATTATAAAACAGTCGATTAAGAGTTGTATAAATGTGTATTAAACAGTCATATAAGAGCTCGTATAAGAGTTGTATAAACTTTTAATAGAACTGTTATACAACCAAACAGTTGTATAAAAATGGGCCCTTTTTAGTTGTATAAGGATCATTTAGTGGATTTGTAGACCATTATAAGAATTTCAGTATCCTATAAGATAAATCTTGTAGCTGTTTATACACCCTTATAGAATTTAAATTGCTACTTGGGATAGACCCTTACCAAAAATGAAAGAAATATATAGGGTAGTTCTAGAGTTATGGCCTTCAAAAACATTGGACTAAATGAATAAAATACCCTGTATCTCTATTAATAATTATGTTAGACCAATAAACCAAGGCTATTTGGAACCACCAAAGTGTCCTCTACTTGCAGTTAACCTATGGTGGTTTAACTATGAAACACCCTGTATAATAAGAATGACCCAAAAGTCTTATAGAGTTTTCGATAATAATTTATTATTCGCCAACAAAATAAATACGACTCTGTCACAGCTAATACTTTTATGGATTTATTGAATGTCAGTATCCCATCTCAGGTCAGGTCAGTTTCTTGGATATTGAAAAGAACTATACCAATAGTTCTTAATAGTAACGCTTACCTATAAACATTAACAATCATCTCTCTAGTTTGGATATGGAGTGTCTTTCCACAAGACACTACACTATACAATATCACAAAAAAGTTTATTAATACTAAATACAAAATACAACTGACAATACCAACGCCACTGAATAATCAATGCTAGTCAATAATACGAGGGAAGATCACACGCACGCGCTTGCCAATAGTAAGTCGGGTGATTGCGTAGCAACGGGCTCATCGATAAATTTTCACCAATTGAGTTCGTTCGGAGGACGCGCTAATATGGATTTCGCACGACGTTGCCGGCTTGGAAAAAATCCATAATATATTTCGAAAAGTGTTCACCTTTTATTATCCAAAAATTGAAAAAATAATGTCAATAGATAAATTCCAATGAAACAAGCATATTAAAGAACTGAAGTTTAATCATTATTGATATATTGGTGATAATCAAAAGTCCATTTTCATTATCACTACATACTTTAGCTTTTTCATAGTTAAACGTGGCAAAACGTATTTTCAGCCGCATTTCTTTCATAGCTTCAGATAAGTTTGCCAAATTAGTTATGTACATACATAGATGCAACATTATTCGACACATATTTTTTGTCTAAAACATTTTTTCTAGAGCTTACTATGAACAATCTTTATTCTTGATCGTTTTTCCAGTATTGTTTGCACATTTTTCTAGTTTAACCTGCCAATAGGTTAGTTACAACAAAGATTACAGAATAAATATAAGATGTTTCACTCGTTCGAATTTATCGCATAAAGCACCGATGCCGCTGGTGACTGTCTGGTGACATGGATGGTACAGTACGTCGCTACGTCCTTACTTGCATTTAATTTGGCATATTATACGGGACGTCGCCCGTCGAGCGCTGTTATTTTAGAACGGTGTTTATAATTGGTTGCTCGTGTTTTATATTTATGTTGTATAGATTTTTTAAATTTATTAATTAATTGTTGAAATGAGCAAAAAATCATAGTAATATTTTTCTCTTTAATAGCAAAGCTTAAACACTGAATATTTTGTAATATTTAATAATACAAAATTACGGATTTATTTTTATAATGAGGATATTATATAAACAAGTACATTAAGCAAGAAAACACAAAAAATTAACAGACTAATGAGAAAAATAAAAAGCATAAAGTTGGGCTTGTTCGCATTTTTTTGGAAATCTTAGCTGATGTGTACTGAAATTACGTTACTGGCCAACGTTTGGAGCGCGGGAGTGGGAAGATATTTTATACTCAACCTTTCGATACTGACTGTCTCTGTGTTAGTACTTCAGGATTAAGGGCCAGAGAATTTTGTTTATTTCATTTAGTCTCTTGTCTTCCAAAAGTATCAATAATATTATAAAAGTGGTTTTAAAATGCCCGTGTGTTGTGCTGTGTTCCAGCAAGGTGGGGAAACCAGAAATATCCTTTTATCGTTTTCCCAAAGACGTTGAGAGGTGGGTATTAAATTAGTTATTATCAAATACGGAAGTCAATTTTGTTTATCCAATTCAGTAGATGGAATGAACGTTTAAAAAAATTGTAACAAAGATATATGATAATAAATTAGCTAGTTATTTAGTACCGATACTGGGTATTCACACAAATTTGAAAATCCACATATCTATGTTTTCTTTTAGATGCGAAAAATGGAAATATATGTTAAACTTTAATGAAGGGCATAAATACTCAAGATTAACAGCGAAGGAATGCTACAACCGCATAAGAGTTTGCAGTTTGCATTTTAGTCCGGATAACTACTGAACTAAATGCAGATAAATGTGTAGCTAGTATTTCAGCCGAATGTAGTCAAATTTGGTTACCAATGTTAGAAAGAGAAATTTCCAATAATCAATTATGGAGATGGAGATGGTTTTGGTGGCGTCACGGTTCCTGTCTTTTCTTCCCGCATCAGCCTGTAGATGGTTGCTTTTCCAATACCTGTCATCTTTGAACAAAGTTCCACTGTAGAATCGATACTTATTGCACTTTTTTGATATCTAAGTGCATTAAATACATTAAGCACAATAATCTTTTCACTAATGCTTAGCGCTGATTTCGCAGCTCGCTTAACTGGAATAAATCCTGAAAGACTCTCCATTTTCAAAAATTACCCAAATGTGTGTCCTAGAATACTCGCATTAGGTTTGTTCGCTCTTAAAATGACTCACAGTTTTATACCAATAAGTAGAGGTACCTACCTACCTACCTACCTTTTTCGTAACAACCTGAAGTAACATTGTGTATTAATTGTTCCCGGAATTCTCGGCATAATTATTTTTACCTGTTATGACAATAATGATTACTATAAATAGGGTTCAAACCGGCACGTCAGGTAGGTGCGCCTATGGAATCGGCTGCTAAAAATGATTTATTACTATCAACCAATTTCAAATCGAGTATACCTGCGTTATCAGGATAGCATCATAAGTTTTTATCCAGGTTTTCTTATGATTTATTATTGGAATAGTTGTTAATCGATACACATTTCAATACACAAAATCACAAAACTGAGTATACATATTTCAAAAACTTAAATATTCATACACAAAAAAACTATCAAGAAACGCGTTTTATTAACAACATTTCCAATATAAGCGAAAAAAAAACGCGCTATCCCAATAAAAACCGTTCCTGGAACGTGCACTTCACTGGATCCATTTCTAGTAGACTATCATATCGTTGGAATGTCATAAAATGAAATATTTCATTTCACATTTTGCCACAGATATGATCTACTATGAATGGACCTTGATAAAAATTTGATAACAAAATTTTGCAGTCTTATGTACGATTTCACCAACCGATTCCTAAAGTTAGGTAATACCTAAAACAGATTTTGGAATGACAAAATAGAATTTACGTTTCACCATGCGCTAAGAAACGCATAAACATGATAGAAAATACCCAATATTGTCACTCTCAAGTAATTCTTAGCGCGTAGTAAAACGTAAATTTCACTTAGCAATTCCAAAATCTGATTTAGGTATTACCTAACTTTAGGAAATGGTTGGTGAAATTGGGCATTAAACTTCAAAATAATTTTTGATTGTCTAGTTGTCAAATTTTTTCTGTTGTGTCAGTTAGGGATAAAAATTAATTTCTACTTATTTTTTCTTGACAACGGTAGCTGGAACGCTACCGAAACGTTGAAATAAAGAATTTAAAAATATTGTGGTTTAATTTCCCAAGAAATTGAAAAAAGAATGAATAATATACCACAAGGAACATACAGAAGAAACAAAAGAATGCCTAGAACAGTTCACTTTTCCTACAGAAACTAAAAATGTGCCTTTATAAGTGTTTACAACAGATTACCAAAATCTATCAAGCCCAGAAGTGTATGTTACGGGGTATTTGTTAAAAAAATGTCTAATACAACATTCATGTGAAACATGCTTAAAGTTTGCCCATTCGGCTGATAATTTAATAAACAGAGAAACTTTTTTCTGTAAACTAAAAGCTTACACGACAAAGAAGGATGAATTTAGTGGCTTATGTGTACCATCAAGGGACATTGTTGAGAACGTTATTGCGATGGAAAATATATTTATCGAAAAATTCAATTCTATAGCTAACCAAAGGGGAATTGGTCAGTTCCTTTTGAACGAATTTACTAAATTTTCTTTTCATCATCCATGTAATCAATTTCCTTTCAAATATTATGCAGGTCTCTACACCAGAGTTCGTATATATTTTACTCTCAAATGTATATTGAAAGATTTGAAAGACAATAGATTAAATTTAACACATAAACCAAACTCCAAACTTGGTATTTTATAACATTTATAAGATTTTTTAATAAAGTCCTGCAGCTGCTTCTCTTTTTACTGTTTTAAACTTGTCAATCCAAAAAATACGCGTTATTTAAAAATCAAAATTTAAGATTTAGTGACCCTATTATTCTGGTGGCTAATGAGTATATTTAATTTAATTTGTGATGAATATCTGATAGATTATTATCAATAAGTATCACAAAATTACCAAGATGCTGGATGAAAACTGTGAATTGATTCATTTTAAAAATTCAAGTTTATTTTTCATTTACCTTTTCAAATTCATATCCCGAACATTTTTAGAAAATATTTATTAACATTTAAAAATAAACCTTTGTGATAAAGAATCCTATTAATTTAAATATATATTTCTCTAATTACCCCTGTATAGCTTAAAATAAAATAAGCTCTTCGAACTGTTCTGGTATCTACCGGTCTCGTTATTGACAACAAAAGCGAATCGTGAACATAATTTATGAGAGCGGCGTCCGTTTGGGACAGAAACTTGAATCAAACCGTCCTAGAGTGAAACATCTTATATTTATTCTGTAATCTTTGGTTCCAATAACAATCAGAAACTGTCAGCTTTGATCAGAAAATAACTGATCGTAGCAAACAACAATTTCACTTTCGCGTAGGTCCTATCACTGATTGAAATGTTCGACTAGTCTCTGAGAGTTTTCCACATTTCTTCTGATATTATCTACCGGCGGAGAAAGAATTCAACAAGTAAGAAGTATTTAAAATCGGCCCGTCACTTCTCGTGTTATAAATTGTGTAACTAATCCGAGTTTATTTTATTTACTTGAATAATATTTATTTACCTAATTACAGTTTCATCTGAAAATTTTCATTTTTAGTGAATCGTGTTATCAATAAATGTCAAAGATGATAGTTTAATACTATTATAATGCCTTACTAAGAATCAAGAACTACCTCTCTGGCTATGTGCCACGACAGACATCAAGTGATGTTGTCCCTTCCAATTACCAACCAGAATGGTTGGTTGTATCGTGCAGATATCCCAACACCGTTTAACTTTGAAGTATAATTCAATGTCTGTCGTGGCATGCAGCAAGAGATTTTTGACATCTATGGAAAATATTTATTTATATTATTCATTTATTTGAATATAATTTATTTTGCATAGACTACTCCATATCCATCAGTGGGTTAATAACACTTTCGAAAAACACGACCCACCCAAAAAATGCAGCATTTAGTTTCGACCTCGTCAAGGTTTATTTATATTATATAAATATTCAGACATCGGCCAAAATGTGTAGTAAAAAATTTAGTCAAGCAATAACGTTTAATAGAACATTGTACTAATAGTAACTCTGGACGTGATTATAATTTAAAGAAAACGAGCGAATGTAGTTTTTGAAATTAGTTTGGCAAGATGACAAATGCATTATAAGCAGTCATAAGTTAGGTGGAAATTAGTTTGGCTACAATTTTATTTTTGTGAAGTGTTATCGAACCAAATGCGTATAAACGCTCAAGGTTATTACCGCCTGACAGTGAAACACAAACATGACATTTTGTTGTATGATTGTAAGTTGTTTATTGCTGATCCCAAAACAATAAGAATATTATTTTGTTACTCCTTTTCGTATAATAACTTTATTTCGTCAACATTAGAGAAATATCGGTAACCCAAATAGCGTCAGGCCGTGTTAGCGCAAATGTTATTTTGACATTTAACCTATACGCGTTTCAATCATTTAAACAACGTCACTAAATAACGTCATTTACGAAGCCTAACGATAGGCGCTTAATTAACAAGCTGGGCATGCGCAGAGTTTTGGAACTTTAGTTCTTTACGTCAGGTTATGTTTGAGCGACCGGGGGTCGCGACGCAAAAGATCTGACCGTTACGTTATGTTACGCTGCTTCGTTATGTGCCTTGCTTGCGTGCGTGTGCTCTTTCCTGAGTCTCTCTCTCTCGTTCACGAAGCAGCGATTCATATGCTTCGGCCGGGAATCGAACCCGGGCCGCCCGCGTGGAAGGCGAGCATTCTACCACTGTACCACCGATGCTGTATTAAAATTCTATGCAAAGCTGGTATTCGCAGTGCTGGTGATCTACTTGAATTTGTTCGGATAAATTATTACTATTATTTCTATAATTTTTTGTGTGCGATTGATCTTTTTTGTTTATTTACAGCATCGGTTGTCAGGACGGTAGGTTGTGTTTACTGGTTTCTAAGTTTAACACGTCGTAAGTGATTTACTTACCGTTCAGACGTCGAAAAGTAATAAATAGCAAACAATTTCACCAAAATGCAAAATATATTTTAAACTGATCAAGAAGTATAAATGTAACTTTTGACATTTCGTTCATTTCGAAGAAATTTAAATTATTTTATTCGGAATTTATTTCAATACGATCGCACAAAAAATGGTATAAGCATCTCGAACGTTAAGGGTAATTACAACGTTTGCATGTAGATTCCTCTCGTAAAATTGGACAAAATGATATGAGGATTAAGGGGTCTAGCACATTTACTTTTCGAAATACAGGGTGTTGAAATTTTGTAAACTTGAATGTTTTAATTCGATAACTTTAAAATGGATGGATAAATGGATTTGACATTTGGCAGGTTGTTTTTAAATGTAAAAGGGCATATTTTGATAGAAATAGTAGTTTGTGCAACTAGTGTGGATATGATGGACATATCGCATGAGGACGAAGTTTGAGCACTCCGCCTACGGCGTCGTGCTCAATCGTTCAAGTGCGATATGGACAATCCACACGAGTCAAACAGCATATTTTTTCTACGACTCACTTAAGAAAAAATCTAGAAAATAAAAATTTCTATAAACTGTAATATAACTTCAAATTGAAAATTTAACAATTCAATTTTATGTTTCCACTAATTTTTTTGTGGTAAATGAACAGTTCTTTAATGTCCAATTTGTATAATGCTACGGTTTCCCTTTTTAAATATACGATGCTGTTATAAGTAGATGTTGCCAGTCGGACTCCCTCATGAAGGGTACCGTACCATTATCTATAATGATGAATATTCTGCTAAATATTTCAAACGTCTACCTGTTGTCGTTATTAATATCAAGGCAGAATAATTATTTAAAAATAAAATTAACAATAAAAAAAACTTCTTCACGGGGAATCGAACCCGGGTCTACCGCGTGAGAGTCTGGTATGCTTACTACTCGACCACCGAGGAATATGCAAATTGTTTATCTATAACGTCAGATGTATTACATAATTTTTGCTTAAAAGGAACTAAAGTTCCTACCGTGTGTCCAGCGACACGTTCTACCTTTTTTCTATGTTAAAGTTAAAGGTTATGTAAATGTTTGTTGTGTATTTACCACTTATTTGAACTATAAGTATACAAAAAATACTGGAAATAATTAAGGCAAACACAAAAATTTAATCAAACACTTACAAGACTCACAAAAGACACAACAACAATAAAGACTGACGTTACATACCGTCCGCCATATTGACTGGGAGCAAACAGACCTGAATTTAGCTTTGTTTATGTTGTTATTATATCAAGATTGTATGGATAAATTTAGAATAATGACCAGAATAACCTGCTACATTATTGGATAAGAATAATCCTGACTGAATTCGATCTGTAAATATGGGTTAAAAAAGTATAAACACCAAAACCCGCAGGTCTACTCGTCACAATTTTTTAAATAAAATAGAATTAGATACCTAACCTAACCAAACTAATAGTAGCAAAAGAACTGCTCTCAATGAGCAGGAACAAACTACGCACCATAACGGGGCTTCTTACGGGAGACTTTCCCACAAAGGAGCACCTGAACAAAATAGGGCTGTATAACGGAGACCTCACATGCAGGAGATGCAAAAAGGACACTGAAACAGCTCTGCACATATTTTGCAACTGTGAGACGCTGGACCACAGGAGGCAGAAACTAAATGGAAGACCCCAAATGACTTCAGAAGACTTCTACAACTATCCAGTAAAGAACCTGTATGAGCTAATACAGGGAACGGATTGGCTGAATAGGCTGTAGTCAGAATGTTAGGAGAATCCACAATAAGCCCAAGAGGCTGAGGTAGTGCCGGAGAAGGGACGGCTCCTTTAAAAAATATATATACATGGTTATAACCATTTCAGCAGTTGGGTGCAAAACGAAAAACGATGTTTAAAAATACTATTAGATGTAGCCAAGTCAAACAAATAATTAAAAAAAATACTTGACATTATTTCTTGAACTTGAAAAATTGCTTTAGGTTTCATTTTAAACTTTTTTGTATCTGCATTTTTCTCAAAGATACATACTGTACTGCTTTTCTTATTCTGGTTTCCTTCTTGAGGGTAATTGGGTAATCGTTCACGTTTATAGCACGTACTGGGATCTCCTCCGCTGACGTAACCAGTCCTTTTCCAATTAGCACTCCTTTACCAACATCTTGGTTGTGGTTCCAAGGTTCCATCATAACCGGTGTACCTTCTTCCATGATTCCCTGTAGCCGCGCTACTATCATGGTTTCGCTTCGTTCAGGGAGAACAGTATCTTCCTGTACAGCTGCCAACACCGTTCTGCTTTCATATGGATGAAGGAATACTTCTTCGGAACCCACCCTGATCTAACTAACTAACTGGAAACGATGTAAATTCATTACGTCCATTGCATCTCCCCATGAACATTGGCACTCTCCCCTGTTGCGGTCCGGAGTCGCAGCCTCGTTGGCAGAAGCTTCCTAGATTTTATTATCTCTGGCCGTATAATGGTTCTAGTTGCTCCAGTATCCACCAGCAGAGTATATTTCCTGCCATTCACTTTGCCATCCACATATACACTGTCATTACGGCATCTGAGAGAGGCTATCAGTATAAGAGGGTCTTTGGAACGATCCTTGGTCGGTGCTACCCCTCGTGGCCGACCCATTCTGGGACCCAGCCTGGGACTGTGGTTTTTGGTTTGCTGGAGTTCTAGGTCGCTTACACGAGCTGCATACATGTCCTAGCTCGCCACAATTCCAGCATCTAATCTTCCTCGGCTTTCGTTCCACCATGCTTTTTATCAAGTTGACTAACTGGTCAAATTTATCTTCGTCATCCTCTTCTTGAACGGTCCTAACTTTGTTATATCCGGACGCCTTCGTGGCTGCTTCATATTCAAGAGCAGCAGTCAGTGCATCGACCAATGTTTTGAGATAGGCTGAACGAAGCGTTCTCTGCATATCAGGGTCACGTATGCCATCAATAAAGGGCTGGATTCCCAGACATTCCATCATGTTTTCTGGTGCTGATGAATAAGCAATTCGCACTAGTCGGGCGATATTTTTCATCTGAGATTGGTACAAGTGTGTTCATAGTTTGCGACAGGACCGGCTTCTGAATCACTGAGTTCGTAACAATACGATTTTCAACGTGAACTTCCATCTTTTTGACCCCACTTTATTTTCATAATTGTTTTAATAACAGCCAAATTTGTTGAAATTTTTGTTGTTAATATTTTATTATTGTTGTTATTATTACGCGGCGGCGCGTATAAGCTGCTCTCTCACCTGCTTTTTCACCTTTACTTGTACTCCTTTCTCTTTCTCACCTGAGCCATAGGTGTGTTCTTTTGTATCGCGATCACTTCTAAATAGGTTCATCATAAAGTGCACAAATTTTTAGATAATCTAAACACTATAAAAAGTTATAGGTTTGCTGAAAGACGTCTGATTTAAGTATTTATTGTAAATAATTGTCTATTATTTAAAAAATTTGGTATTTATAGAAAAACTGTATAGAAGTTTCAATAGAATAGATGCTTCATAGTGCTTAGTGCCAAAGTTTCATTGAATTATATTAATTTCGAAAAAAGATATGAGTGGATGAAGTCTAAAAAAAAGTAAAAATTAAGCATGCAAAAAAACAGATTTTTAAGAAGCATTTCGTTTAAAATTCGAAATATTAATGGCTTCGCTTTTACAATAATAATGTTCTATGCTCATTCGCAATGCTATATCTAAAAGGAATTATCTCTGCTATCAATGTAGAAGACATCACAGTAAGAGGACTGGTCATGAGGGGATGTCCACAAGGAGGAGTCTTATCACCCCTTCTGTGGAACATAGTCCTAAACACCCTGATTAATCACCTCAACAACAATGGATTCTACACAATTGCATACGCAGATGACATAGTTATCTTGCAGACTGGCAAATTTGTAAAAACACTGTGCGATAGAGCGCAGGATGGGCTTAAATTAATTGAAAAATGGTGTAAGGAACACTCACTGTCGATCAATCCCAGAAAGACTGAGATGGTCCTTTTCACCAGGAAAAGAAGTTTATCGGGTTTGAAACCTCCCGAAATCTTCAAAAACAAACTAAACTTTTCGGAAGAGGTGAAATACCTTGGTATTACCCTCGACAGGAAACTAACATGGAACTCTCATCTACACAGCAGAGCAAAAAGAGCATATGTGGCTTATAAGCAGTGTCGGAGGACAGTGGAACGCACATGGAGTCTGTCATTCCGTGTGGTCACCTGGATCTACACTGCAATAACAAGACCCATGTTAACGTATGGAGCAATTGCATGGGGACCGAAGGTTCTACAAGCAACGGCCATCCAAAAATTATATCAAATACAGCGAATGGCTTGTTTAAACATCACAGGAGCCATGAGAACAACACCAACCGCAGCAATGGAACTAATTACTGGTCTGACCCCTCTGGACCTGTACGTCAAGGAGGTTGCGTTAATGGCCATGGTACGATTGCGCACGGCTAGTGTAAACCCCGAAGTAGGAGTGGGCCAATTGAGGTTAAGACTATGGCAGGAAGCGCTCAATGCGCTACCTCTGCTGCAGGCAGCCAACGATGCAATTGAGCCCAGGTTTTTGTTTAACAAACCCTACAAAATTCAAATAAAACAGAACACAGAGCCAGATGCTGCAAATGCAATACGCATATACACAGATGATTCAAAAATGAAAGAAGGCTCAGGATGTGGAGTTTACTCGAGAGCACTAAGCCTAAAGATTAAGTGGGGAATGGGAAACAATACCAGCGTGGTTCAAACAGAACTGGCTGGTATCTCAATTGCCACAAAAGAACTAACCAGAAGAGGAATTTCTGGCAAAAACATAATAATCTGCACTGATAGTAGACAAGCCCTATTAGCCTTGAACAGACAACGTGTTATATCGAGGCTAGTACTAGAGTGCCACCAAGATTTAGCTGACGCCTCGGCAGATAACAATATTATCATGAGGTGGGTTAAAGGGCACGACAGGAGTAAAGGAAGTCGCATTGCTGATTCTTTAGCCAGGGAAGCCGCTGGACTAAAAATTCTAGGACCCAGTGACACCTACGGCCTAACGACTTCGACAATTGCGGAACTAGCCAAACGTTACACCCATGCTCAATCCCTTAAGAGATGGGATGGAATCAAAGGATGCAGTCCTGCCAGAATCACCCTGAGCGACCCTGGGAAGCTGGCGCCGAAAAAATATTTGGCGATGACCAGGAAAAATCTGCGTTTAACAGTAGGATTTTTGACTGGTCACTGTCAACTAAGGAAACACCTCCATACTATGGGGCTAGTGGACACATCTCTATGCAGGATGTGTGAACAGGAAGATGAAACTGTCAGGCATGTCTTATGCGAGTGTCAGGAGTTATCGTCAATAAGAGAGTTTGTGTTCGGTGAGTCTTGGCCTACAACTGCCGATATAAAGGATATGTCTCCTAGTGACCTGTCCACCTTCCTGAGAAGGACAGAATGGACAATGACCTAGGAGGACAACTCCTCGGGAGGATGTACAATGGGTCATATGTGGGCTAAGTGCTGTGAGCCTACACACTCACCCTCCCTACTCTATAGATACAGATACAGAAGTATTAATTAAATAGGAATTATAATTGTCTCTTGACTTTTCAGCTCTAGTTTTTTATAAATAAACTGATTTTTCAGTTAGAAAATCTACTTTTTCAAATTTGAAAGTATTTCTATCTAAAAGTTGAGATTTATCTTTTCATTTTACATTTTCAGAATGTTATAAGCTCAAAATTATTACTTTTTAAGTCGAGCGGTTAATAAATATGGCTCACGTGTCATTCGCGCGTAACTACGAAATGACTACCACTGAAATTAATTTTATCTCGTGAACTTTTCAATTTACATAGAAACTTTTGTATGTATGTATGTATTAGCTGCAATTTTTGATTCAAACCTTTTTTGTGTATTTTCATTATTTAAAAAATTAGAGTGAAAAAACAAAACACAAAAAATTTACTTTGTTAAATACAACCCTTTTAAATACTCAATTTTGAATTTTCAAGTTTTTTGTGAGGTTTTATGTGTACTTTCACTAGGATAAAGGGAGTAACCAACACACTCCTCAAAGTTATATATTTGGTAAACAAACTAATTAATATATTTTCTAATTTTTCCAGTGGTCAACTAAATGAATAGTCATGTAAGACGTTCTGTATAGTTTTTACTAGGAAGTACAATTTAAAAAAAATTAGTTCTCTCTTTGCAGTGATGCTGGTAGTCCCAGTTATTCACCTGATTTATTTATAAACCCATTAATGTCCTCTATCGTATAAATATTATTTTTAGAAAATTTAAATGGTATAAATTTGGCATAGTCGGCCTTTTATCTTTTGGTCGTCTAAGCTTATGATCGACCGGTTATTTATATCATTTACGATATGGTTCTGAGTGAAACAAATATTATTATTGTTCAGCTGTTGTATAAAACTGTAGTTACGTAAGTTTCATTTCGAAAAGTGCTTACACCATTCCACGTGTGTTTTTTCTAGTTCGAGGATAGTTTTTATTTGTGTAAGTATCTGTGTGGCTTTTTAGATGCAACAGAGTTTATTAAAAACGCGTTTGGAAAAAAAAAATCGGTTACTTAAGTAGCCAAAAATACATTTTTTTTGTCGAGATCACAAAAAAAATTAAATAGTGTGATCGATGATTTCTACAGTTATATGCACCGGGCGTTTGATTAAGAGAAGTAACTCGCTGTATCTCAGAAACTATTCATTGTAAACCATACGAAAACTGCTGGAAATAGTTTTCTACTCCACTGCTAGAGGACGTAGTTCACAATAATAACACAAAATCATCATTTTTCTATAATAAATGTGCACAAACTTTAAAAATTCGTAATCATTAGATAATTTTACTCAAGTTTGCTACAGTACTTTTTCCCCTATCTTGTAGGGGTGAGTGAGAAAGCTGACCTCATAACTAGAGCGCGGATTTATAGCTATTATGCCATAAGTAATTTTTGATGGCATATGTATTTTGATCACATATATGCATGAATTTTAATAAGAGGATTCACAGGGTCAATTTGTTTTTGTGCCATTTTGCCTATTTTCAGTTTTAATGCATTTATTTTTTTGTGCTAGTTTTATGCATATTTTAACAATTAGTGGGTGTATTTGGTGCTAATTTTGTACATTTACTTCTCGGTATGTAACAGTTTTTAATATATTTGTTAATTTCCGATTAATTTACTTTATATTATAACGTGACAACATCGTACTAGCGTTACCCAGCACAAGTCTATTGTTCGGGGAATTCTGTAGGCCGATTGTGGATACCCTCGGCTATAAACCAAATAGCAAATGTTATTAAAGGAAATTTTGTTGAAGATCTTGCGATAGATGCAACTATCCTAAATTTAAATATGTACCAATTACCAGCGTGGATGTTGAACGATGATTGAAGTTTTTCTGATTTAAAATTTGTGCTGAGTGATAGAAGAATGGGATTTACTGTTGACAATTTAGAAAAAAATTACCTAGTTATTGGTTTATTCAAAGACAAGTAGTTTGTAATGTTTAAAGTTTCATTCGTTCCTATTATTTAGTGTTTTTTCGTAAGAAGTAAGTTTCTGCTTTTTTTAGGAAAAAGTAGTTTCTTTATTTACATTATCTTATGATGAAATGACTTTTATTTTTATGGTTTTTGTGTAAAACTGTGTTATATTGATAAAGATATTCGTTTCTATAAATTACTTTTCCTTGCTTTTTTTTTTAAATTTCATGCATATTTATGAACTTATTTTCAGAGAATTTTGAGCGTTTTTAAGCGCCTATTTTAAGTTTTTTTATGCTTAAAAATCCATGCTCTACTCATAACTCTGTTATAACATTTGTTTCGCTTTATCGATTTTTACAAACTTAGTATCATTCGAAAGAAAATTTAATGCCCAATAAAATATCAGATCATCGTTTTGTTACAGGGATTTTAACGGCCTCTAAATGGCCGTAGTTGAACAATTGTTTTTATTTTATTTAAAAAACATACATAACCCCGCTTCAACTATTAAGAATCATCAACAGGGGAGACAATTTTAAAAAAGTGTGGTACTTTAATAATAACACAAATTAAATTTTCGATGTTCAGCTTATGTGTATTGTTTTCAAATTTTGTTTAAAATCTTCATAGCCGACTATATACTTTTGAATCATTTACTTGAAAAGGGATGGAATTTTAAAAAGTGGTAAAAACTGCACCTCAGTATCTATTTTCTAATCGAAAAAATAGGCTTACTAGAATATCGATATTGGTTTTTCAATACAATTTTCATATATTTTATATAACAATTTCGAATGTCTTCACCACCATGGTGTATATAGAGATTTTTCCACTACTATAGTTCATTTAAAAACCAGGAGGAGTAATTTGAAAAGCCTTACTCACACCACTAAAAGTTACCAGATTAGTTACTAAAGGGTGTGTTCCGAAAACGTAGTCAACAGTCGTGTTCCAAATATATTAAATATGCCTTGATAGCAAAGACATTAGTCAGAAGTCGATTTCTCCTCTGATCTGCAGTATATTTTTCAGATGTACCTACGCATTAAACAAAATGTAAGACTTTTTCTTGTTTCGTTTCTTATTCAAACATAAGAAGATTCAGATTCACATCGACAACAAACAAATTATGGTCATTGTTGATGGTGGAGAATTACAGATAGTCAAGTTTCTTTAATTATATTTATTACAATTAAATTGAAAAGAATATGACAATTGATAATATGTTCTCAATAACAATACTACAAAATTAATAGCATTGTAGAGCAATATGCAGTATTAATTTGAACATTCCCAACAGTTATCTTTATGTTGCCGGATTAAGTGTAATAAACCACTTTTCAAATACTTCTGAGGTACCTTCTTGCTTCTTTTTAACTTCAAAAACCAATAATGTATTTTCTACCAAACCCATTCTTTTCTATATTGTTTTATATCTTTCATGGCATGTTCTTCCGATGAACTTTGACGATTTCTTCCAAAATATGTATATAACAAATAAATAGTACCTACATTTGACTCGTCAAAAGGTGACACAGATAAATTTAATTTGTTTCAAGAAAGTCTGAACGTTTCTTTGAAGCTTGCAAAATTTTGTCCAGCACAGATAACATTTTTGTTCTTCAAACGACATTTTTTATTCACCCATCACAATTTTTCAAAAGTCCTGCTATTCCACCAATATTTTCTGCACTATATAATGTTCCTCTACTTCAGTATTCCTTTAATACTCGCTAAACCGACTTTACTACTTTTGAAAAAATGTAAAGTAATAATGTACTATTTATTTATTTGTCAGAACTATCAAAAATGAAAACTATCAGCTTAAACAACATTAAAAAGTGTTGTGTGAAAATGGGCTGAATCTGACCAATCAGAGGTCTACAGAATTACCAACTTAAATTCAAATCACTCCTCCTGGTTTTTAAATGAGGTATAGCCAAATTTAAGACAAAAATTGAAAATAATTTACAAACGCACCTCGAGAAGCGTTTACCCCGTCGTCTGACTGACAAGTACACTGTCAGTTTTCAATATTATGAACGTACTCGTTATCTCATCAGTCATTTTTGGTTGAGCGCGAATTTTTAACTAATGGCTTTTTTATTCAAATAATTTTATCTTGATAGGTAATTTCAAGCAGCAAATATGTTAAAGACAATCTCCTGGATATACAAAATTATGTTGCTTAAGTTTTTGTTGAACTACTATTCCTGAATTCTCAAAATATTTGGATTTGTCCATTATTGACCTAGGTTAATAATAGAAAAAAAATTATTAACCGCTATAGTTCATTTAAAAACCAGGAGGAGTAATTTGAAAAGCTTTACCCACACCACTAAAAGTTACCAGATTAGTTACTAAAGGGTGTGTTCCGAAAACGTAGTCAACAGTCGTGTTCCAAATATATTAAATATGCCTTGATAGCAAGGATATTAGTCATAAGTCGATTTCTGCTCTGATCTGCAGTATATTTTTCAGATGTACCTACGCATTAAACAAAATGTAAGACTTTTTCCTGTTTCGTTTCTTATTCAAACATAAGATTCAGATTCACATCGACAACAAACAAATTATGGTCATTGTTGATGATGGAGAATTACAGATAGTCAAGTTACTTTGATTATATTTATTACAATTAAATTGAAAAGAATATGACAATTGAAAATATGTTACTACAAAATTAATAGCATTGTAGAGCAATATGCAGTATTAATTTAAACATTTCCAACAGTTATCTTTATGTTGCCGGATTAAGTGTAATAAACCACTTTTCAAATACTTCTGAGATACTTTCTTCCTTCTTTTTAACTTCAAAAACCAATAATGTATTGTCTACCAAACCCATTCTTTCCTATATTGTTTTATATCTTCCATGGCATGTTCTTCCGATGAACTTTGACGATTTCTTCCCAAATATGTATATAACAAATAAATAGTACCTACCTACATTTGACTCGTCAAAAGGTGACACAGATAAATTTAATTTGTTTCAAGAAAGTCTGAACGTTTCTTTGGAGCTTGCAAAATTTTGTCCAGCACAGACAACATTTTTGTTCTTCTAACGACATTTTTTATTCACTCATCACAATTTTTCAAAAGTCCTGGTATTCCACCAATATTTTCTGCACTATATAATGTTCCTCTACTTCAGTATTCCCTTAATACTTGCTAAACCGACTTTACTACTTGAAAAAAAATAAGTAATAATGTACCCACTGCTTCAGAATATTTTTGGTTTTTCATCCAATATTTATTTATTTCTCTGTCAGAACTATCAAAAATGAAAACTATCAGCTGATGTCAATATTAAAAAGTGTTGTGTGAAACTGGGCTGAATCTGACCAATCAGAGGTCTACAGAATTGCCAACTTAAATTCAAATCACTCCTCCTGGTTTTTAAATGAGGTATAATAGAGAAATTCAACTTCTCAGTTGGCTAGAAGAAGCAATGATGGGCCTTTTCAGTAGATGCTTGAATCTCAAAACAACTATTTTATTTGAAAGCTTACTGATAATTTTTCACTTTGTGCAGCTTTGTTTCGAATATAAATGTCACAAAGCTGAATAAAAAGTTGAACAAATATTAGGGTAATTTGAACACTCGTTTGACCTTGGGGCAAGTGACGTCATAAGGTTTGGAGTTATGTTAGCAGTATTTGTTAGAATGGCTGGCCAATTGCTGCTACGGCTACGGCCGAGGACAAAACATCCAACGAAGAAGCAAATGTTCCTTGTTTTGGTCAACTTCTTTTGAGCTTTTGCTTTTTCGAACCATGATTTTCGTCTGTTTTCATCTCGAGGAACGTAAATGGAAAATGAATATTTTGCTGGGGCAATTTATATTGTTATTTTAATAAATACAAATAATACAAAATGAAAGGGAAAATCAATATCAATTTCGAGGTTACATGAATTGTCAAAATCAAAAACCAGGAAAGCAAACTTTTCAAATCCTATGGAAATAACGATCTGTCGTTTTCAAGGTCGTAGGCTCTTTGACGTCACGAAGGAGGGAGGAGTGACGTCACGTTCAAATCGCGCGCTTGCTTTCCTCACTTTTGATAATTTTTTTAGGATAGAAATCAAGCTCAAAAAAAAATAAAAATAGGGGGACATTTTTTCATGGAATACTTATATTTAAACCAATAAAAAAAATTACTGAAAAGGCCCATTGTCAAGTTCACAGCTAGTAGTGGAAAGAAAAGTTTTTCTACTTCCGTCACTGAAACCGCATCTAAAACACAAACCGGCAGGCTTATTCTGTAAAAACAACAATTATTTTGCAACTAGCAACCGTTGCACAACGGTCGCGCAATCAGTCGCAAAATTTGATATTCTGTAAGGTAGTTGCGTCGCAATTGCTGGTTGCTGTCAAGATGCACTTTTACGTCATAAAACTAGCGCCACTTGCAATCGGGTAGCAATCAACGTAACTTAAATTGTCTGTAAAATCAGCTGATGAACAAAAACAAATGTAAAAAATATTTTATATGCATGAAAAACCAAGGAGGCCTACGAAACAGTGCCTTACATAACTAAAGGCAGTTGAAAATGGGTTTACAAATACTTTTTTAGATAATTTGTTTAAAATAACAATATACCTACTTCTAGGTATTTTTTGAGATGGGTGATATAACTGATATAGGTAGGCGCAAAATGTCAATGTTCAATCCTTGAATATTTACATGAAAAAAATCACATAATAGTGAAATGTGGGTGAATATATAGGAGAGTTTAAATCCTTGAGTAATAAAAAAAAGATTTCAAGTCAATTTATTGTTTCATTCATGTAAGAATGTGGGTAGGTATTTCTTTTTCACAAGAACAAACATGTTAGAAACATCATTTGATAGATATTTTATTCTTAAAGGGCATATAAATCACACCATCATAGCCTAAACAAAAATTAACTCTTAGTGATTGTTTATGTTAACATAATAAAGATAAGAGTGTAGGTAGACTACCTAGCTATCTATGGCATCTGCCTTCAGAAAAAATTTTTATTTTCTCTCATTTTTGAATAGTGGAATAGGTACCTAGTGAATACATCAGTTTTGTGGTTGTACTTATCCTTTTATTAATTAGGTGAGTAAAATAATTTGAGAATGGGTACTGCTACTATTAATTGTTTTTGAGGTACATAGTAAATAAAATGGGAGAAAACAGAGTTTTCAATAGCCAGTTGGAGGAGTTGATTGACTAGCAATCACAATTATAGTAGTTGTAGTTGAGTTGTTTGATAATTAAATCAAGTTTTCTTAATAGAAATAAGAGGTAAGTAGGTAATAAATTATAACATTTTGTCAATAATAAACCTGTTTTATTTGTACAAATAGAAATTTAATGGGCTTACTAACTGCCCTCAGAAAAGTGAACACACCTACCATAATATTCAATAACAATTACTAAATACGTAAAAACAAATAATAACTATTATCTCTTCCATTACTTAGTACAAATAAAAACTAACTTTTCTGAGGGTAGTTAGTAAGTCCATTAAATTACTATTTGTACAAATAAAACATGTTTATCATTGACAAAATGTTATACTTTATTACTTACCTTCTATTTCTATTAAGAAAACTTGATTTTATTATCAAGCAACTCAACTACAACTACTAAAATTGTGATTGCTATTCGACAGTTGCAATCGCGTTGTAATTGCTAAAAAATTGCTAACAGAATACGTATTTTTCACATGAACAACTGAAAAATGCACTTTTTTAGTTAACCAATTGCTCACTAGAGGCAGTTAACAAATAAATTGCGATCGTGGTCGCAGTTGCTTCTTCGAGAATACGAAACCCGCGTTTGACAGCGACAATTGCGCAATTATCGGCAGTCGCAAGTTACAGAATGGGCCTGCCGCAAACATTCGCAAAACGTTACTTTAAACACTAGTGTGTAATTCAATATCGAAAATAACTAAAATTCATTCCTCGATTAAATAAATCTCACATAGCACGGCACTGTTATTGGAATCTGTTACCTTTGAAAACGTGTATTTGCTATCCTTGTTTTGGAATGAGGGAATCAACTTAGATGTTGGTTACAAGCAACGTGCATTTTCAATATAGCGGGTTATCCATCTAGTCTGTTGAAAGATCGAATGCTCTATACCATAGGTTCCCAACCTTTTTTTGTCTACTGCCCACTTTAAGAATAATAGTT
The DNA here is from genome assembly GCA_910591675.1 of Galerucella calmariensis. Classification (NCBI taxonomy): domain Eukaryota; kingdom Metazoa; phylum Arthropoda; class Insecta; order Coleoptera; family Chrysomelidae; genus Galerucella; species Galerucella calmariensis. Next base: position 167,147 of record CAJUYG010000398.1, read on the forward strand.
ATTTATGTAACTAGTGTGTAAAGTAGCCTTTTTTTGACGAATGTGAATATTGTCGCTTGAGCCGCAGGCGAATGCGACAATCACATGAGTTCCGAATTCTATAGGTTTCTATCTCCAATTTATGAAAAAAACAGATTTAATATCCGTTTATTATACCTATATTTTTATAAGACTAGATATCTATAACTACATACATATTGGAATTTTTTCTTTACGCACTAGTGCGTAAAGTAAAACTCTTTACGCACTAGTGCGTTTTACGCACTTGAAAATGTGTCTAAAGTACGTACTTTACGCACGGTAGTAGAAAAATTATTTTTTAACGCCCCCCTTTTTAAACATACTTAAAAACCGCTAAGTACTTATAACTGATTATTGAAACGCAACTTTATAGTATTCGGACAGAGTATCTTTTATTGAAAATAAAACAAACATAATCAATTCCTATATAAAAACTAATGTGAAGGTTGAATCTGATGCTGTTCAATAAGTTTGTTGATATCAGGTTCCAATTTACTCAAAAATGTTTGGAATGTTTAGAGGAGTAAATGAGTAGAATGTATGTTTTTTTTTTTTTAATATTTTATCACATAATTTATGTTTTTAAGTTTTTATATTTTACCAGAAACATTTTATTATTAATAAAATGAATTTTAAAAAATTCGTGCATAATATTTTCTTATTAGGGCCATTGTTTGAAATTATTCTGTGTGTAACATAATTTTCTGAAAAATCCGATAATTTTGTCAACGCTGCTCGATAATTTCTTACCTCACGTCTGGCAGCACTGAGCAGCACGCACCAACAGGAATAAGACAAACGTGCATAAACTCGTTTATCTCATTCGACGCCCAATCGTACTCGACAAGCAAGAACAAGTATTATAGAACCAGCCGATTGATACAGGAATGTACAAATCGAATTATTTAACAAAAACTTGTTAAAACATGATTGCCCGCGGTCTATTATATTGAACCGAGTTTGAGCTATATCTTAATTAATATTAGTTGATGTTCACAAGATGTAGTCGAGAGTCGAGAGCTCAGTCGGTGTCTAAGAGTCTTCCTAGCTAGGTAGATGAAATTATAAATCGACCCCAAAGCCCTACACAACGCCCCCTTTTTTCTGGGTCTCTTACCGCCCCCCTTTAGGCCTGCAGCGCCCACAAGGGGGCGTTATCGCCCACGTTGGGAAAGACTGCTCTATACTAACGTGCTGGCCGGCGCACCCTTTAGGCGAACTAGGGGACCGCCTATGACGGCTCTTTCAGGGGGGCGGAAAAAATGGGAAAAATAAAATTAGACGAGGGCTAAGGGCAGTAGGCTAGGAGAATACCAAATTACTTCAAACCTATAGACGTAATAAATTTCATTTGAGAAGATGACCTTATGAAAAAATTTCCAAACTTATCGGCTTATCTCAGAATTCTGTGGACTCTGCCCGTTTCTGTTGCTAGTGGAGAGAGATTTTCCAAAAAAAAAATTCTACCCGGTAGATAATTTTTTTTTATAAATTTTTATAGAAAATCAAAATTATGTTTGAGATTAAGTATGGAAGTAGTTTTTTTTCTGATATAATAGGACTATTTTGATATCGATTTATTTGGGGGTTATTCTAGACTCTAGACTAAAATAGATTTCTATTCATACTCATCGTGAGTGTGTTGAATGACTAGTCATCTATTAGACATAATTATATCAAGTTTGAGAAGTGCTGGGTAAATATCCAATACCATTCTTCACAATGTAGTTAACTCGTTCTTTAGGTAAGATACATATTGTTTGATATTTACAAGGTTTTATTAAAAAAATAATTCATATTTACTCAAAAAAGTTTTAAGAAAACTGTAAAGAAAGGTATATCTTGAAATTTAAATCTTTAATTTTTATATTGCAGACTGTCATATCTTATAATTATTAACCATTGTTACTGTTTTTTGTATTGACGAATACACAGAGTGAGTTTTGTGTTTGAAAAAACTGACACTGACTATGGATCTGTTAGTGTTATTTGTACATTAAGAGATTTATAAATTTTCATTATGAAATCCCTAAGGCCAGATTCCGAGTCGAAGAAATATTGTGGAATGTTCCTTACCTTAGATGATCACCGAAAGTAATGGTAGCATATAGTACTGAATAGATCATACAAGGGTAGGAACAGTCCATAGCGCAAAGATTGCGTAAGGTCTTTGTGGCCCGGGTTCGAATCCCTTTTTTCTGTTTTTGGGAGCACTACAGCTTGTTGGCTTATTGTTATCTACTTCCACATTCATTCCACCGTCCCAGCCTTTCCCGTATAGTCCAAGATCCCAGAGCGATAAGACATAAGTTATTTTCAAATAGATGAAATGTTAGGTTCTCAGTAGCATCTCGTGGGCTTCGAATACCTGTGTGTTTGTGGAGCCTTAGGGCACGTGGACAGGTATCAGGTGAAAAAGGTAACTAAAAATAAGAGTTACTCATCTTAAATTTGTATGTCCGATTTTTATATATGTTTTGTAGAATACTATCATAAGTGTCAGACACTTTCCATGGACCAAAACTTTTGTCAGACGCTTTAAAGCTCCACAAAAAATAAATGGACTTTATTTATTTTTACATGACTGACTTTCAAATAATATGTTATCAAGGCAAATATTACTAAGTATGAGTGAGAGAGCACTATAAATGCGTTTCAGAGCGAGTGAGTCGTCTTTAGTAACTGGGTTCCCCTTCTTCTACATATATTAACTCACAATGTATCAGTCTAATATGTATGTGCCCTTCATGCACAACCAATGGTATTCTGTATAGTTCGGATCTGTTGGAGCACATATAACTTAGTAATAGTTGCCTTGATAACATATTTGAAAGTCAGACAGGTGGAAATAAAATTTTTTGGTGGAGGTTTAAAGCGTCTGACAAAAGTTTTGGTCCATGGAAAGAGTCTGACACTTATGATACTACTCTAGAATATTATTTTACAAAACATATATAAAAATCAGACATACATATTAAGTAAAGTAACTCTTTGTGTTTAGTTACCTTTCTCATCTGATACCTGCCCAGGTGCCTTAGGCTAGCTCTACAAACATACATGTATTCAAAGCACACTATTGAGAACCTAAAATTTCATCCATTTGAAAATAAGCTATGTCTTATCGCTCTGGGATCTTACTCTATAGTACAGGAAATGAAGCTCAAAAAAGGTAAAACCTCGCAATTTTTTCGTCCAGCATGGATTGACTTTGAATTTTAACAGGAGGTAGGTGATAGCCGAAGGTTCAAAATCTATATCGAACCGAAGGGCGCTAAACGGTTTTTAGGGGTGAAAACTACCCTTATTTGTCAAAAATCATAAAATAACATTTTAAACCTGAAAATGGGTGAGATTTGGTTTGGATAAGTTGAATAATATTTGGTTTTGAGCTTTGGAATACAATTTCATCATATTTCAACCCTTAAAAAGCAGCCCCTGTTACAGCTTGATGTAAAAAAAATTACGAATCCTTAAAAAATAATTTCGCCTCTGATTGATTTGCATAAAAATTTGGGATTTGGCTCAACTCACCCTCTGCTTTATATATCATGTCATGCCGACGAACCCTGATTGTTTCTTAGGGGTGAAAACTATCCCTAAATGTCAAAAATTAAAAAATAGCATTATAAATCTTAAGATAGGTGAAAATTGGTTTGAACTAGTAAAATGATGAATTTGTTACATTTCAAAATACAATTTTATACTTTTTCAACCCTTAAAAATCAACTGTTATTAGTGTTATATGTAAAAAAAAAATTTTTGCCAAGAGAAAAATAATTAATGCTAATAGGTATTTGCTCAATAATTCTGTTGTAAAAAAAAGTGTCACGTGCATTAAGTAACTTTTCAACCTTTAAAAACCACCCTTCACAACATTGCAATTTTTATAAACTATTGTAATAGATATAAATTGAAAAAAAGTAGACTTAAGTACAAAAAAAAATTATATTTATATATATATTATCATTAACCCAAATACCATTTTTAATGGTGTAGGGTGATACATTTCAATACATTAAGTTATTCTGTAGTAATGTCTTCATGAACAAACTTGGCCCATTCTTTCTTATTTCTTGCTAATATTTTTGCCTCATTCCATGTTTTTCCTTTTTCTTGAAGAATTTTTCCAATTATGCCGTCCCATGTTTCTCTCGGCCTCCCGCGTTTTCTCTTATTCATATTTCTTGCCTCCCAAACTTGATTAATTTGTCTGTGATTTGACATTCTTTGTAGGTGTCCCCACCATCCAAATTGTCTTGATTGAATATACTCAAGTGTCGATTTTATTTCTAGATCCTTTCTTATCGTTGTATTCCTTACTTTATCTATTCTTTTGACTCCTTTAACTCTTCTCAGATATTTCATTTCTACTGCTTGTATTTTGCTCTTCTGTCTGCCTGTCAGTGTCCATGATTCACAGCCAAATGTCAGAATTGGTCTATATATGGTCTTAAATACATTTAATTTGGTCTTCATTGATATCTCTTTTTTGTTTATAAAAGTCTGATTCATTGCGTGGTACAATTTCAATGTTTTTTGCACTCTATCATTTATTTCTTTTTCCTGTCTCCCGTTCTCTTGTAGTTCTACACCTAGATATTTATTTATTAACATAAAAATGCGCTGTATTTTCACATAGATTAACATAAATAAATGATTACATTTACAATTACAAATACAAATAAAACGATTTTGTAGGGTTTTTCAAGAATTGTAAGTTAAATCTCTTTAGACCCTTTCGTTTTTAAATGGGGTGAGTTTAAAGGGCTAAAAAAAGGTGGTGCTCGTGCGGAAATAGACGTTTTAAACGGCTATATCTCGTCAAATATTAACTGTACAAAAAATCTACTTACAGGAAAGTTTTTGTCATAAGTTAGTTATTTTGAAAGAAAGGGTAAAAAATACAAAATTATGAAAAATAACTTTTTACTTTAAGCCATACTTTTTCGAAAACTATGAATTTTAAATTGGTCAAACTTCTTGGACATATTAACCATAAATGTACAAAGAGAATTGCACAAGGGTAAAGATCAATTTTAATTAGGGGGGTAGTTAGGGTGTTGTTTTCACCGATTTTTTTGTATAAAAAATTCAGTACTGACATTATTTTTGTCATAATTCACTTAATTTTGATGCTACAGACCTTTTTTCTTAAAGAAAGAACTAATTATGCTCTTTGAAAAAGATTCTATTAGTTTTCTACGAAAAATGCATCATTTTTCCGGTATTTGACTTTGAATCTATCCCATTTTGCATTTGGGAAAAAAAGCTAATCATTGATGGGCCATATCTCGGTTCCTATTGGTTTTAGAAAAATTATAAAAAAAGGGTTTTGCTTGTTTTTTTAAAAGCTACAATTTTGCTTTCTACAGTTTTTTGATAAAATGCATAATTTTCGAGTTATCCGCGAAAAACATATCAAAAACGTCGATTTTTTTCCTCTAAAAAGCGTTACTTTAAATCGCGAATAACTTAGAGAATATTGATTTCACAAAAAAAATGTATAGAACCTTTTTTGCTTAGATTCACTTTTTCAATCGATTCCTGTGGTTAAAATGTAATAAAAAAATTTCACCCCCGAGATGGGGTGGCAACCACCCCCAAGGCTTTAGCGCCCTTCGGTTCGATATAGATTTTGATCCTTGGGCTATCACCTACCTTCTGTTAAAATTTCAAGTCAATCCATGCTGGACGAAAAAATTGCCAGGTGAAATGCTTCATTCCCTGTACTACTAGTACCTTCGAGTAGACGATATAGGTCAAATGGATGAGTCCAATATGCTTCAGGCGGCACATTGAAAGATTGTCTGTCTCTTGGAGTCCAATGCCTTACACTCAGACAAGATACGGTTTACGTTCTCGGTCTCCATGACACAAAGTCTGCAGCTGAGATCCCAATTCCAATTTTAAGCAGGTTATCTTTTTACCGGGGCACGACCCGTTAGATAACCTGTAATAATTCTTAGCCTTAGCTTGTTCCTAGTGATGTGCAAAGCAAGACCAAGACTTGAATAGTTTTGGTCTTGCTTATTCGACCTTGTTCGTGGTCTTGCTCAAATCGTCCGATCTTGGTCTTAGACTCGGTCTTGCTTATTTAGTCTTGGTCATGCATATTCAGTCTTGGTCCTGCATATTCAGTCTTGGTCTTGCATTTTCAGTCTTGGTCTTGGTTTTTCGCAAAACCAAGACCAATTTTGCTTATCACTACTTATTCCAACTGATATTATTAGTAGTTCTTGCACATGTGTTACCTATTGTATGAAGGTCTTACTGTGTACTTGCTTTGGACTGTTCCTCCACTGTGGTCTATCCTGGCTTTGTACTCATTTTTGTATTTGTCCTCGGACCACCTTCTTTGTGGTCCAAAGAACTGGTTCTGGTCCAACATATGTCGTTGCTGAACCTCTTCTCGTGCGTTCTTCAGCTTGTTCATTTCAAAAAATATCATTATTCCCTGACACTCACATTAATATTACTTTTATGTGGTCTGCCAGCTCATCTAGTTCTTTCTGTCATTCTTCTACCAGTATGGATATGACCTTGCGGTTATTTATAGCTGCAAGTGCTGTCTGGCTGTCAGTTAATATGTTTCTCCTATGAGTGTCAGCAACGAGGTAAAAGAGAAAGGAAAGAACATAACAGTATAAATAATCATCGACCAAAGTGGCTTCTTACATTGACATTACATTATTCAATTAGGGGAAACAAAAAACTCTCATATGTATCTTTTAAAGGTAGTTTTTGTTGTTAGAGAATTAATACCAGATTTTGGTACATTCAAAAATTTTATAACACTATTGTACGACTCAATATATTCATAAATAACCTTTCTAATACTGAAAGTCACTATTTTTTCAACGTGGCTTTTCAATTTGACACATTTCAGTATATTAAGGTTATCTATGTTGACACAAGAATTGACGACTAATGTCACTAATGTGGCTTCTCAATATGGCGACTTCCGTCGAAAGTTGATTAAATCACTACCACGCTTAACTTCCCTCCTGAGTGTCAGTCATAAGTTTGTTAATTCTGACGCATTCTATTATAGGATAGTTCGAATCCTGGTGATGCTTTTGTTTTTTCAATTTTCAGTTTATACAGGGTGTCCTAAAACACTCCTGCCAAACGTAAGCTACAGATACTAGTTGTGATTTCATGTCCATTTAACCTAAGTTACCTTCATCAAAAAGTTCTTTCTATTAAATCTGTTTGTTTGAGGATGAAGTTGTTAGGTTTTTTGACAAATTTAACATAAAATTCATAAACTGTGTTTTCCGAAAATAGTACTCTTGTTTGGATTCAATATCATGTACCGTTTTCGACAAAAAATCAATTTCATGTTCGAATAATCTACTACAATTATTTTTTTTTGAAACAGAAAATTTGATTCTTTTTAATTTTCTTTTTCGTCTAAAAACTTACAAACCCTCTCTTTCCGAGTGTAATTACTCAAATCAAGTATCTTCTCTATTTATAACACTGTCATGTAAATATTTGTATCTGGAAGTTGATTTATAACACTACGAAAACATATGGCCTGGAAAACGGAGATAATTACTCGTGTCTTAGTTATAGCAAAATGTGAAAATTACCTGTTTAGTGTTATTGAGTCTAGTTAGAAAAATAAACATTGAATATTCTCGTCTATCAATATTTGGTGAATAACGCAATGATGCGAATTTATTAGACTATGTGTATAGGTTATTCATTATACACTGTGTTATTTATAAGATGCGTCATAGGGATTCCTGTACAAAACTGTCAGATAACGTTCAAAAAAAAAATAACAGATTTGGTCAGGTAGTTGAAAAATAAGTTCAAATGCATTTTTAATTTTCCTAAATTCGCTCTGGTTTAATAAAAAAATGTATGTAAAAATGTATTATGTTAAAAAAAGTAGTACCTACACCATTTTCATAACACTTTCGAAAACTGAAAACACCACAGCGGGGGATTGAACCGCGATACTTCACGTTTAACTTTCAAATTTCCCGTGCTTCAACTTTTTTAAACATAACTATCCATATTTTCATTAAATCAAAGCGAATTTGTGAAAATTAAAAGTGCATTTGAACTTATTTTTCAACGAACTTTCCAAATCCGTCATTATTTTTCAAGAACGCAATTTGGTAAAAAAGTTAGCTCGCGTTTGACAGGAATACCTATGTCGCATCTTATAAATAATACAGTTTATGTTCGAAGAGGCGAGAGTTTCATTGCAAATGTACGTTACATGAACTACAGTTTTTCATACGTAGGTAATAAAAATACGAACAAATTGAGGTGTTGAGGGATTTGTTTGTATAACTAGGAACCGAAAAAATTCGGAAAAACTGGAAAACGAGTCGTTTTCTTGAAGATTCATATCTTCGTCATTTTTCAAATTCAAGAGCTCAAACGTTGTAGAAAAGAAGTTCTTCATATATGTACATCACATGTGCGAAGAGCCCAGGCGACATTTTTATTGCAATTCTACATTACATAATAAAAAACTAATAAACGTACCTTTTTCTTTTCGTTTCAAATGTTTTTAACAAATTAGTAAAAAAACATTTGCGTGTCCAAAATATATCAAAATTATACTGAGCAATATATTTTCTCCACGACTAAATAATAACGCACAAATTATTTTTACATATTTAGCTGCATAATGATATCAATTCTTCACACCAGTGAATAATAAAAAGCCAATTACATTCTATTATTATCAGAATTCACGTTTGCAAACGTCAAAATAATTATAAAATCATAATTTTACGTATTATAAGAGAAAAAAAAATGAACAACAATATGTACGCCTCCCGGAATTAATTTCATTTATAAATGTGAGGGTTCTGATTAAAAATATGAGTTACGTATATAAATACTTACTATTTACATTCTTATAAATATGCTCTATAGCCTAGTAGTGGTTGACTATGGCGCGGACGATCGAGGTTCGATCCTCACTGGAAGTTTTTTCTTTTTAGTCGTGGAGAAAGTATAGTCTTTTACTTGTGTAGAATGGCTATCATTCACTTGGATGATTCCATAACTCACTCGCTGCGCTCCCTCGTTTTGGAAACTTCATCCGCGTGAATAATAGCCATCATTCTGCACTCGTTGAAGAATATACTATTATATGATTGCACCATCCACTTTCTACTACGATGTTTGTCGTTTACTTTCCGCACCTATTTTTATTTGGATACAGCGCTCAAAAAAAAAATTCAATCAATATAAAATAAATAAAAAAAATTACTGAAAAATCCCATTGTGCACCAGCGCAGCCTTAGATCTGATGCTTCATCAACTAATCTACAAAAATGGAAAATACCAACGGGGTAACTCGAGCAGAATTTAAAATATCAAAGCGCACATTTTTATATGAAAAACAATAATTATTCCGTTCGTTTATTACCGGGCGTGACGCCTAGTCTTACCTTCCCCTTGCCCCTCAATAACATACCGAAAAGTATGAGCTTCAAGCCACGAACATTAAATTTTTGAGGTTTTACCGGTTTGACGTTTATTTAAAGGTTAAGATTGTGCCGATTACGATTTAAACCTTACAAAAAATATCTAAATATGCAAAATTATATTATCAAAAACATTATAATTGAAAACTGTCCTTCTAACAACACAGGAAATTCATTGGCATTGGCACATGACAAGTGATTTTGAGGATCCTAAAAAATCGTTTTCGTTTGCTCAAAAGTCGTGACGAATGTGGCGTCACGCACAAGTGCTCGAAGCCCAAATAAACTAAAGCAACAATTGACAACGAAAAGTTGACGTTTCTTGAGGAGAGTTACTTTACGCTCGCTGAGCGTAAAAAAATTGCAAAACGCTCGTTGCCCAAAATAACCGTTACTACATAATTGTATTGACAGTGGCAGTGACAGTGACATCATAGAGCTACCTGGCTAGGGAATGTTTTTGTCTTCTGAAAATCTTTTACAATCTAATAAATCGCTGTTTTGCTAAATTTCTAAAGCCGCGTCCACATTATGTCGACAATCGACTATTGTGAAGCTGCGTCCACATTATGGATCGACAATGTCGGGCGACCATCCACACTGGATCGACATTGTCGATCGACACCATTCGACATAATGTGGACGCGACTTTATGTTTTAAATAATTAATTAGTGTTATTGCGATGTTACCGTATTAATTTTTTGTGTGTTTTTGTGCCTAATTGTTGTGCGTAGAAATGGCAAAACGCTCTTTGCCCATAACAACCGATACTACAAACACAATAGGCATGATGACTGATTTCGAAAAACTGCTCCACGATGTTCTCACGTATATACTTTATCTACAATAAATGTTATTTCTCTAAGAAAAAAAGTTTTTAAAGGAAAAATTCAACTTTAAAAAACACATTTCAAATTATACGCCAAAACGCTAGAATAGTAATGGCGTCTGTCTATGACATCATCAATTCGTAAATACTATTTATAGGAGATCTGTGTCGATAGGTTATCTATGATCTGTGTCCTGTGGTAAAATCGTCAATGTCTAACCATAGACAGATATTATTTTTCTCTATGAGTCAAACTTCAAACACTTGACATATGAACCAAGCAAAGCCAACAAACAACTAAGGAAATTCAAAAACGATGTTCGGATCATAGATATTTGCGAAAGTACGACGTCACTCTCTTCTGATTGGTGTTTGAGATAAGATGGCGAATGGTTAAATTTTGTGCTTATAATTTTAATAAAATAAATGTAATCACACATGTAAAATAAAAATAAGTTATTTCTTTAGAATATCTGTAGGTATCTTATATAATTATAACAAATTAATATTTTAGTGATTCTTATTGACTGTCATCATGCCTATTGTATTGACAGTGACAGATATAAAAGTTTAAAACATATTCAAACTGACTTATTTTAAAAGTTTTTATGAATTCTACTTTATATTTGTTTTTAATAGTTACAATTAAGTGATTGCAGAAAAAATGTGACATTGTATGAGTAATGAGTAATTATTATTCTCTTATTATTACTCTCAAGCAATAATGTATCACTTTTCGCTCTTGATACATAAATAACTATTAACATCTATCATTTCCATTTCTTTTGTGCTTCCTATTTTTATTTTCGGCAACTTTCTGTTTTTTTTTACGTTGAAATAAAATTATGTAATTATTTTGATATTTTAACACTTTTTTTCCATCGTTTGAATAGTGGACGTAATATTTTTAATGCAGCCATCTAATCGTATATCCCCTTTAAGTTATGTTGCGGACTATGACGGTATCGTATCGTATTACAGTCCAACAAAAAGCCTACAACTTTAAGTTTGCACAATATATTTTGCGTCAATTATACCATTTTATTCGATAATTATGGAAAAATTCCAGTTAAATATTAAAAATTATGAAAAATTTCGCGTTTTGTACTTTACTTTCTCACCCCGTACATCTTGTTGCGGATATTTAACAGCTTACGAAGCGATTACCGTTGCCGGTTGTCTCGTGACCCACATAAATCTTCTCCATGTTTCTCCATTCTCGGCTTTTCGCATCACATTTGCCACTCTGCGAGATTGTAGTAGGTCGATAAATCGGACAGGACAGGTGGTCGCCCTCGTTTTCGCTTTTCATCAGTTTTTTTTCCATTAATAGTTAGGTATTGAATACCGTAACATCCCAACCGTGTCCAGGAAATTTCCATCCATTAAACGACGATTAAAATTAGTGTTTGGTTATTCTGTACGGTTCAGGAGATCGTTGACATTCATCTCGAATATTTCTCTGACGTCATGTCGCTTTTTAGGTCCACGATTTTAACCCGTAAGTAGGCATTGGAAATAGTAGATTGCCATTTAGTCTTTTCTTTGAATATTGTACATATTTTATTAGCGTTTTTTATTTTTAAATTTTTTCCCCTGTATTAATAGTCCCCTTTTACTACTATTTCTATGATCTGTGTCATGAATATTTTTTTGTTAGTCAAACTATCTTCTTTTAGATTATTCTTCTCTTTTCGAACGATACTCGAAACATTTTCCCAGGGTGTAGACGTATGGGCTGAACAACGTAATGGAGAATATTTTTTGAAAAAATGTTACTTGGAGATATTTTGTCTTATCATATGCATTTATAAGATTAGAAATCTTAGACGTAGGGGGTGAATTACTTGTTATAGTTTGAGATTGCGTAAAATTTTTTGTTGTAATAAATGTAGAATAAAGTCCATTTAGAGGTAATTCGTTTCTGCATCTGTATTGAAACTATAAAAAAACTTGTCAAGGGTGTAGACGTAGTAAATAAATTGAGTTATGTAAGTTTGGATTTAGACTTTAATATAAAGTCCATTTGGAAATATTTGTTGTAAGTTATTATCTATTAAAACACGTACCATATCCTTAAAAGAAAAAACGTATTGAGGGCATAGAAATAAGACACAAATGACATGATGTGTAATTTTGAGTTTGTACGGTATTTGTTAGTTTGGAGATATTTCGTTTTAAAGCACTGTCTGCTTTGAGTGCATTAAAAAAATTCTTAATGGCGTAGGCATTGGGGATGATTGGCATGCAAGGTTGAGTTTGTACGGTATTTATTGGAAGAACTTATAAAGTACGTTTGGAGATAATTCGTTTCAAGATATTTTCTGCTTGAAAATTTACCTTCTGGAAAAGAGATTCTAAAACTTGTCAAGTTTGGACTTATATCGTCTCAAGCTACCATCTGCTTCTATTCTTAAATCCGATTCTACAGTGTGATTCATTAGCGCGATAAAGTCCAATATCTTGTAAATAGTTGAAGATATTTGAATGAAATTTTGAATGATTGTAGCCAGCCTAGAGGCTCATATTTTAAAATTAGTCGCAATTGTACAGCGTGTTCCATAACGCCATGACAAATTAATGTTATATTTTTTTAAATGAGACACCCTGTATTTCACTTCAAATTTGAATTCTGCTTGACTTAGCTATTTCAATGATATAATATTGTAATTGGTTATACAGCGTATTTAAAAAGTTCTGACCACTTGTTCCTGTAAATCGTAATGACTTCAACGCCCTATATACTGCACAATTTAAAATTAATCTTTCATAGCCATACGTCTGTGATAGTCGTCTAGTACTACAAGTCAATCGAACTGATTCGATATCTAAGAAACCGTATACAGGGCGAGCCCAAATTCGAATACATTGGTTTCACAATTTTTTTAAATGGATCACCCTGTCTTTTATATAGGTAAATGAAAGTTACTTTACTATACTTCAAAATTTATTGAGTAATCCCTACACCCAAACTGAATAGTTTATGTGATATTTCTATTTTGTTATTAAAAATTTTATTTTTAATAAAAAAATCAATAAAAAGCAGATAATAAAATTAATTGACAACAATTAACATGTTAGGAAAGTTGTTAATTCGAAAATTTTTTGACAATTCCAAGAACCAATCAAATTTCTTCATTTTATATCTTATGAACAATCTCAGCCAATCATGTCAACATTACACTGAAAACAGACCATGGGCTGTTTTCACGTTGCTATGGACACATACCTATTGATTTATTTCGATTTTGAAGTTTCAAATATTTAATATTTGGAAATGTCACGATTTGGTTGTCATTCTATGATTGGTAAAAAATTTTCTATCCGAATAACCCTCGGACATTGATAAATGCTCAAAAATTTTATGACAACTTTCTCAAGCTTGTTGCTTGTAGGCAACAAGCAACAAGCTTTCGAAATCTGTCATAAAATTTTTCCGAACAATTATCAATGTCCTTGGGTTATTACTACTGATAACAGTACCACCACACATGCAGAAGGATCAGGTTTCTTAGAGCTCTTCTAAATAGTTAAATTAGAACCTTACCATGGAAAATGATTTACCAGCTCTGCTTGAAGACATTCACCTCCGTACACGTCAGCAAATGTGGTATCTTCATGACGGAGCTCCTGCTCACCATAACGCGCTCATTCAGGGACAATTGAATGATATGTTTCCTGAAAGGTGGATTGGACGAGCAGGACCAGTTCTTTGGGCAGCAAGATCACCAGAGTTGAATAAAACAGATTTTTTTCTTTGGGTTTTTATCAAAGAACAGGTGTACCAATTACCTGTTAGGTAGGCGTTTCAAAATGTTAATGTGCAAATGCTTAGAAATATTAGTCGATCCCCTCAAGAAATATCACAAAAACTATTCAGTTTAGATATAGGGAATACTCAATAAATTTTAAAGTATAGTAAAGTAACTTTCATTTACCGATATAAAAGACAGGGCGATCCATTTAAAAAAATTGTGAAACCAATGTATTCGAATTTGGGCTCGCCCTGTATACGGTTTCTTAGATATCGAATCAGTTCAATTGAATTGTAGTACTAGACGACTATCACAGACGTATGGCTATTAAAGATTAATTTTAAATTGTGCAGTTTAAAGTATACAGGGCGTTGAAGTCATTACGATTTACAGGAACAAGTGGTCAAACTTTTTAAATACGCTGTATAACCCATTACAATATTATATCATTGTAATAGCGAAGTCAAGCAGAATTCAAATTTGAAGTAAAATACCCACGGGTGTCCCATTTAAAAAAATATAACTTTGATCTGGCACGGCGTTCTGGAACACGCTGTACAATTGCGACTAATTTTAAAATATGAGCCTCTAGGTTGGCTACAATCATTCAAAATTTCATTCAAATATCTTCAATTATTTACAAGATATTGGACTTTATCGCACTAATGAATCACCCTGTATAGTTAATAGCTTCCAAGAAACTGACTCCCGAGTTTTTACAGCTCTAACTTTGTTTTAGTGCAAAACAGCTCACATGTCCCTATCTTCCATTTTCATTATCTTCCCAAAAAAATCACATTCCGGTTAAACCTATATGTCCTGATTCCGAGTTACATCTTGCTTAGCCGGAAGTTTTATTTATTTGGGAAGATATATACAGATTGTGGAAAAGCTTTTCGAACCATGCGAAATACACAAGTACAACAAGGAAAATATGAGAAAAACAGCTTGAAAGAGAGAGAAAGAATAATTGTGGGTGGTCAGCGAGGGCGTTTACTTAGTTCCAGAGGCTGGCCGGATGTTCATTGCCCCCCTATTTTAACCACTGTTGCCAGAAACGTAGATTAATTTGTATAAATGTTATTTTTGTCTAGTTATCGTTGACTTTTTTTCAAGCTCATGCATCATTAGGTAAAACTAAACTCTTTCATCCGGCAACAGTGTTCTTTACAGAGAGAATTCACTAGTTGGTAGTATTCAGTAGGTATGTTGCCAACATGGAAGGAGTGAGGGTGTGTTGAAGAAATAAAAAAAGGTAGAACGTGTCGCGGGACACACGGTAGGAACTTTAGTTCCTTTTAAGCAAAAGTTATGTAATACATCTGACGTTATAGATAAACAATTTGCATATTGTTTGGTGGTTGAGTAGTAAGCACACCAAACTCTCACGCGGTAGACCCTGGTTCGATTCCCCGCGAGAAATTTTTTTTATTGTTAACTTTATTTTTAAATAATCATTCTGCTTGATATTAATAACGACAACAGGTAGACGTTTGAAATATTTAGCAGAATATTCATTATTATAGATAATGGTACGGTACCCTCCATGAGGGAGTCCGACTGGCAACATCTACTTATAACAGCATCGTATATTTAAAAAAGGAAACCGTAGCATTATACAAATTGGACATTCAAGAACTGTACGTTTACCACAAAAAAATTAGTGGAAACATAAAATTGAATTGTTAAATTTTCAATTTGAAGTTATATTACAGTTTATAGAAATTTTTATTTTCTAGATTTTTTCCCAAGTGGGTCGTAGAAAAAATATGCTGCTCGACTCGTGTGGATTGTCCATATCGCACTTGAACGATTGAGCACTCCGCCTACGGCGTCGTGCTCCATCTTCGTCCTCGTGCGATATGGCCATCATATCCACACTAGTTGCAAAAACTACAATTTCTTTCAAAATATGCCCTTTTACATTTAAAAACTACCTGCCAAATGTCAAATCAATTTATCCATCCATTTTAAAGTTATCGAATTAAAACATTCAAGTTTTCAAAATTTCAACACCTTGTATTTCGAAAAGTGGCTAGACCCCTTAATCGCGCAAAAAAATTATGGAAATAATAGTAAAAATTTATCCGAACAAATTCAAGTAGATCACTAGCACTGCGAATACCAGCTTTTCATAGAATTTCAATATAGCATCGGTGGTTCAGTGGTTAGAATGCTCGCATTGCACGCGGGCGGCCCGGGTTCGAATCCGGGCAGGAGCATATTTATTATTATGAATTGCTGCTTTGTAAACGAGAGAGAGACTATGGAGGCACAAGCACGCAGAAGCAAGGCACATAACGAAGCAATGTAACATAACGTAGCGTAACGTAACGCGTAACGGTCAGATCTTTTGCGTCGCGACCCCTGGTCGCTCAAACATAACCTGGCGTAAAGAACTAAAGTTCCAAAAAATATATCGTTATTACATAACCTGTACATCTTAAAATAAACAATATTTCTTGAGAGTCCATAATTTATGAACTAAAAATCCCTTCCATTGATAAATTGAATTGAAAAAATAAAATACGTTGGTTCGGTGAATCTTTTCCCATGCGTCATCATTCATAAACAAACGCAATACATCAATACATTAAATTACACGTAGGTCGTAGATTGATGTTTCAATTAGGATGTGGCTAAGCTGACGGTGTGCGTTATTTATTATTGAAGCTAGATATTTGTAAATATTTCACAGCCATTTAGCGATATGCTACCTAAACCTTTTAGTTTGAAGAAATAGTTTTATAGGGTTATTCCGCAAATTTACTTGTATAAGAGTTAGAATTAATAACAGTTTCCTCAGTAGAAACTTTGCAAATCAGAATTGCCTTTTTAGTGTTATGGCTAGCAACTATTACTATTGGGCCGTCCCTCCCATTCGGTTCAACAATGAAAAATAGAAATCTTTTGGGTTGTGAATATAAATAATAAATATTTTAAATATGTATATTTAAGACTCATAAATATATACAATAAATTTCATTTAATTTTCCTCATAGAATCAGAGGTATCACCAGTATTTATATCTATGGTAATTGGTTGAATGCTAATATCAACTATATTTTGCTCTGGGGCATACCACTTTTCTATAATTTCAAGAGTATGCCTAACACATATTTTGTAAATTTGTTGATGACATTGTTGCAGTGCCTCTTTCCACATATTTATAACAGAGCTATCTGAATACTTATCTTTACCAATATATTTATTGTAATATGACTTGCAATTTGTCCAAATTAATTCAATAGCGTTGAATTCACATTGATATGGTGGTAGTCCCAGCAAAATATGTTTCATACAATTCAGTTTGATGGAATTCTATCCATAACCATGATGAAATGTCAATTTAATGTTAGTTTTCATTGCGAAGTAAATAAATAATAAGTAGATAAATAATCTTTACTTACCACAATAATTCGAACACTCGGGTGTAAGTAAGTCGTTATAACAACTGTTTTTCAATTAAATTTGTATGCAAGGGGCAAAAAAACGAGTAGAAATGTGAAATAAAAATGTAAACAAAGTCTTTGGTGTGTCCACAAAACAGTCTAACCTAGGTTAGACTGTTTTGTGGGTGTGTCAACATACAAATTCGCGTTAAACTTATCGCCGACATTCATCATATGGCTATCTCTGTTTGTTATATTATGTTGTAATGGAACAAACGGTTTCATTTCGGTGGTTTAGATTCTGTGAGTAGGAAAGAGACGTACTACAAAAAGTAGTATGTAAATAATTTCATACATGGGAAAAGATTCACCAAACGAACTTGTAAGTAGGTACCTACACCTATTCTAAACATTATAGTATATTAAGTATCAAGAACGGTAAGGGTTGTTTACCGGTATTACCCTTAACGTTCGAAATGCTTATACCATTTTTTGCGCGATCATATTGAAATATTCGAATTTCGAATAAAATAATTTAAATTTCTTCGAAATGAACGAAATGTCAAAAGTGACATTTATACTTCTCGATTAGTTTAAAATATAATTTGCATTTTGGTGAAATAGTTTTCATGCTATTTATTACTTTTTATATTGTTCTGTTCGATTCTGTTCATTAAAAAATATCAATCTTCTTTTTTTTTTATTCTTTTGTGTAATGAATGAAGTAATATATTATTTAAGACCACTTAAATGTATGTAGGGCTAGGACGTAGTTTACTTACCGACGTCTGAACGGTAAGTAAATCACTTACCGACGTGTTAGACTTAGAAACCAGTAAACACAACCTACTGACCTGACAACCGATGCTGTAAATAAACAAAAAAGATGGATCGCGCAAAAAAATATTAATTTCTTGAAAAAATAAAAATAAAAATCCATTCTAAAGGTAAACATAATTTCAATGAATTAAGTGCTCAAATAAACCACCTTGCTGTGCCTGACAATTACCAAATCAGTGATGAAGACATATTTCTAAGATTATTTGGCGTAATGCTGGCACAAACGTGCTGTATTTTCACTCCCAATTCATTTAAATTATTAGCTCATTGTTTACAAACATAAATGCTACTTTTTAAAAATCTTTAAAGAAAAAAATCATTTGGAGCTTGTTCAGATTGTCTTGGAGGCCATTTAATTGTATCATTTGTACTAATGATTCTTCCGGGAATGTAAACTTTGAAAATTCCCTTACTATCCTTGAATTATAGACTGGCCAACCTTCTTGTTAAAACCAAAGTCTGTTGAGATCAACATCGGGGATAAGGAGAACTGCAGGAATTACTTGATTTTGTAATAAGTCTAAATATTTGGCAGAATTTAAGTTCCCCTCAATAGAAAAAGGACCTATAATGTGGTAACCTAAAATACCCGTCAAAACATTT
>CAJUYG010000398.1:196048-210097 GCA_910591675.1 Galerucella calmariensis
ACGATGGTCGTCAAATAACATAACGTGATACGGAATAGGGCCGATTATTTGAATAAAAATGCCATTAGTTTAAAATTCGCGCTCAACTAAAAATGACGGATGACATAACGAGCACGTTCATAATATGTTGAAAACTGACAGTGTACTTGCCCCTTGCGAAATAATCTTGGTGTTCGGTCAATAATAACAGTCTCCACCACCTTGGTGTATAATATCCTATTATTAGACATGAACAACTATCGTTAAAATCGTTCTCCTCTTTATTCAGCATGTCAATTTTGATGAAAAATTTCAGAATTTCACTTTTTCATTTTTGTCTTTCATCTTGATTATTAAATTAACTTGAACTGATTGATTTTCTGACGTCTTCCATTATCAGTTTATCGTCATACCGAAACAAATTTGAAACAATTTCAATTTTGATATAGTTAATTGATAAAAATATGAAGTGTATATGTTATCCTCATACATACCCACACTTCTATAATAAATACGAACGTTATTATCACATTAATTATTTGTTGTTATCTTCTGCGTCAATCGTAATCAGTTGCTCATGTCTTGGTAAGATTTTTAAAGAAAACCTGTCGAGAGGTTGGCATTGTAATTAGTTTACTTCAATAGATCATTTATTAGCAATAAATCGTGACTGTTTGTTAATAATAAGGTAGGATCAGTTTATTTAAATGATTTTATTAGCTGTCATATTTTAAATACATTTTATTTTTTAATAAAATAGTGACTAGGGTTCATATAATAACCTTCTTGGTGTGCGTCATCTTCTAACACATTACGGTGGAAGAAATGGAAAAAAAGACAGGTCTGTGATTAATCCTTATCAAAATATCACAATAATGAACCGTTTAAATGTATTACAAACGTTAACCCTAATCTTTGACTTGAAAAGTTTGATAAGTTGAAGTTTAGATTACGCGCAAGCGCGATCTATCAATCGGAAGAAATTACAGCGTTCAAAATAGGATGTAGACGTACCTTTCGTAGCGGCAATATGAATTACGTCTTTTTCTATTGTCCTACTGACAGTTCTCGTCAGGTCTGTACTTTGTTGTTTACGGTCAATTATTATTTGTGAAAAGTGAATCTTAATCTTATTGTTATATTCATTTAAATAATACAAAAATATGCCTACATACACGGAAAAACATCAACATTTTGAAAGTTCTCAAGTATTTTCGGTTAAAAAAAGAAGCTGGTAATTATTAATTTTATAGCCTTTTCGAATATGGCTGAATACGATCCTGATGATTTTATTAATCAAACTTTAGGTTAGCTATATGTCAAAATAGCAAATCAAATAAACGACATACCCAAAACCCGGATATACGTCACAAACGATGACGCTCACCAAGAAGGGTATTGAATGCACTATACGTCTGCATCCTATTTTGAATGCCTGATTAATAGGCTGCGCTTGCGCGTAATCTAAACATCGACCAATCAAATTTTTGTAAGTCAAAGATTAGGGTTAACGTTTGTAATACATTTAAATGGTTCATTATTGTGATATTTTGATTGAGATTAATCACAGACCTGCCTTTTTTCCATTTCTTCCTATGTAATGTGTTGGAAGGACATTAACAATCGATGACGCACACCAAAAAGGCTATCGAATGAACCATACTATATTTGCTACTATGCTAAGCATACTTCATTTTTTCTCTTCACTTTATTGGAAACAACGCATTTTAACACTGTTTTGATGGAAGTAACAATTACCAAAAAGGTATCGATTGCCCTTGACAACAGGCTATAGTCAATGTTCTTCAACGATTTTTCCTGTTTCCTGTTATTCTTGAAGTATTGCTGGAGACTTCTGTCTTTGTTATATTGTATACAATTTTATTTGTTGACGCTCACCGCTACATAACTTTCAGAAATAGTTGCAGAATTCCAAACTTTGTTTACATCTTTCCTGTAAAACACATTCGATTTTTTGTGTTTATATCCGTCATCTCTTTTTTTAAAATATGCTCGGAAGTTTAAGATACTTGAAAATATATATTTTTTCCTATATACTAAGGGCGAACTTCAGCATGGAATATTGACACCATAAACTTCCTGAAAGGATCAGTGCTTAACCTGTCGGGCTTGGTTTTAAAAAATCGTATTCGGTTACTATAGGACTTTTATTACAATATGTATTATTTCATGTATTTTTGTTTTTTATAATATTGATTCTTCTGTATCTGTATCTGTAGAGTAGGGAGGGTGAGTGTGTAGGCTCACAGCACTTAGGCCACATGTGACCCATTGTACATCCACCCGAGAATTTGTCCTCCTAGGTCATTGTACATCCTGTCCTTCTCAGGAAGGTGGACAGGTCACTGGGAGACATCTCCTTTATATAGGCAAGTGTAGGCCAAGACTCACCGAACACACACTCTCTTATTGACGATAACTCCGGACACTCGCATAAGACATGCCTGACAGTTTCATCTTCCTGTTCACACATCCTGCATAGAGGTGTGTCCACTAGCCCCATAGTATGGAGATGTTCACTTAGTTGACAGTGACCAGTCAGAAATCCTACTGTTAAACGTAGGTTTTTCCTGGTCATCGCCAAATATTTCTTCGGCGCCAGCTTCCGAGGGTCGCCCAGGGTGATCCTGGCAAAACTGCATCCTTTGATTCCATCCCATCTCTTAAGGGATTGAGCATGGGTGTAATGTTTGGCTAGTTCCGCAATTGTCGAAGTCGTTAGGCCGTAGGCTTCCCTGGCTAAAGAATCAGCAATGCGATTTCCTTTACACCTGTCGTTCCCTTTAACCCACCTCAGGATAATGTTGTTATCTGCCGAGACGTCAGCTAAATCTTGGTGGCACTCTAGTACTAGCCTCGATATAACACGTTGTCTGTTCAAGGCTAATAGGGCTTGTCTACTATCAGTGCAGATTATTATGGTTTTGCCAGAAATTCCTCTTCTGGTTAGTTCTTTTGTGGCAATTGAGATACCAGCCAGTTCTGTTTGAACCACGCTGGTATTGTTTCCCATTCCCCACTTAATCTTGAGGCTTAGTGCTCTCGAGTAAACTCCACATCCTGAGCCTTCTTTCATTTTTGAACCATCTGTATATATGCGTATTGCATTTGCAGCATCTGGCTCTGTGTTCTGTTTTATTTGAATTTTGTAGGGTTTGTTAAACAAAAACCTGGGTTCAATTGCATCGTTGGCTGCCTGCAGGAGAGGTAGCGCAGTGAGCGCTTCCTTCCATAGGCTCAACCTCGATTGGCTCATTCCTACTTCGGGGTTTACACCAGCCGTGCGCAATCGTACCATGGCCATTAACGCAACAACAATATTGATTCTTACTAAACCATGTTTTCTTTTTACTTTTTTAATGTATTTACAACAAAAATAGTTGACCGCCTAAGAGGCGTTGATTGGCACGCAGTGATTGTAAATAGGTGGCACACGGTCAATCGTCACTATGTGCCCATGGTAGTGAATGTGTTATTACTGCAGATTTTTTGTAAAAGTATGCCAAAAGCACGGTTTGGCACCATTTCTTAAAGTACTGATACGGTGCTTCATACCTCTTCCTTGATTTTTTTGTCAGCAGCGACAGACAAGCGATATTTATTTTGCTGATTCTTTTGTATCCATTTGGCTGTTATCCAAATAAATAATTTCAATTTCTTTCAACTTTTGGTAATAAACTGTCAACTTGACGTTGTTAATGAAACAACAATGCTTATGACGTTATAGAATAGGTCAAAGCTGTCAATAATTTCATGCGAAAGGAATCGAATCGATTAAAATTCAAGTATACATTCTGCGGGGAGGAGAAGAAATCTTACATACTGCCAGTACCTACTAGCTATCGCTCGGGCGCAAAATCTTTCTCGACTAGTGAACGTTAGTTTTTAAATCTGTCACGAACAGTCACTATTTTCATGTAACTAAAAATAGCTTTTTTTCTCGATTTCCGATAAACTATTCTATTGCGGAGAAAAATTATTGCTTATTTTTATTTTAAGAAAACATAAAAGTATACGGTCGCCATAAAAAGCATAAGTTATTTCATGCTCCATATAAGCCCAAGTAAAAAGATCGTAAATTAATGATTGAATTTTTTTGGAACTGAGAGTAAGGTAATAAAGAGGGCTTTTTCGAAAGAAAAACTTTTTTTGTTCCTGACAGATATTCCTTTGATAATAATGCCAGGTCAACTATTTGTACATTTTTGCTTTTTATAATATTCATTTAGATCAGTTGATTTTACATCTAAAAATAATGTCGAAATAGTTTTATTTGATTTTTATCCCTAGAAGAAATTATTGATTTGTTCAACTTTTTGTGTCCTGCCAAACGCACTTTCCCTTTGAGACTCAAAATATACTGAGCATAACTCATTCAAAATTAACATTTCGCCCTGTACATTAGTGTACAATAGCAGCAGACTCGAGAATCAGGCCAACCTGTTTCCGATTCAAGGATGGCGTCTGTGGACCACTGGCAACCCAAGATTTCCCGTTATTTGACTTTGAATGCTCCAAATTATGCATTTGACGAAAAAAGACTAATCATTAACATGCAATATCTATGTTCCTATTGGTCGTAGAATGGTTATAGTAGAAAAATTTTGTTTGTTTTTTCAAAAGCTAGGTTTTATCCTACATCTGCATGATATAGAAAGTGATCCTTGGTCTATTCCCTGCCTTCTGTGAAAATTAAATCCATGCTGGATGAGAGAATTGCAAGCCAAAATGCTTAATATTAATATCCTGTATTCTACTGGAGGCACCCATGAGCCATTTGGACTCGCTGTATCGGGTTGGATGAAGGATTAGACGTGCATTACTTTTAGCCTTCTTCACCCAACTCACTTAGGTACTCCTAGTAATATAATATACTTTAATACTAAAGGAAATTCATACAGTCATTTCAAATGTGGAAAAATATACCTCAAAATCCTTAACTCTTTCCTTGCGGCATGTATTTTTTGTAATTGACTACAGTGTGCGGCTCCCGAACAGCTCTGCGGCTGGAAACGTTGCTCGCAGTTTGAGTCAGCAGATGTCGGGTGTTACTTTGAAACAGTAGCGTACAATTTAAATTATTTTGAATTATTACTGCTGGAGAGGCAAAGTTTGATAAGTACTAACGAATGCTTACGATCGGCTCTCGCAGTTTAACCTTCCGGAGACCCTTGCGTCTATACAACCTAACCCGCACGTAGATTTTTGAAATGAAATTTATACCCAAAGCAAATATTTTTAAATCCTACCAAGTCTTTGGACCTGTTTTTTGGTAGTCTTGTGAAATTCCTGGATCTGTTATTCATTATTCTGCTACCATTTTCTTTCACCACCATTTCACTGATGGTATTTCTAACAACTTTTTTTCTTCATTTCAGTTACGCAATAATGGATATAGAGAGATCACAAAGCCACGACCTAAAATGTAGTATATGCAAGAATTACCTCAACATAGCCCCAGTATTAACTTCGGACGATGGTAAAATAACGAAATGCGGTAGATGCCAATACATAGGACCCACCTTAAACAACCGAAACACCTTATACGAATCCATCGGATCCAAGTTGAAATTCCCTTGCATGAATCAAGAATGTAAAGCTAGAATGGCGTGGAACGACGTCCAGCGCCACGAACGATCTTGTCAATTTCGAAAGATATCTTGTCCTTTTTGGAACTGCAGAGATAAAAACATATCGTTCACTTTAACCAGCGATATCGGCCATTTCGAGAGCTGCCATCCGGGGTCCATGCACTACGGACCAATTACGTTAAATTTCAAAGTTATCACTCACCATCAATCTTTTATAAAGTTACTCATCGTTAACGATATTCCCTTTTTGATGTTTATTCACTGTCTTAAATTCGGCGAAACGGCTGTTCTCATAGGTGTATTTTCTTGCGATAACAAACAACACGATTACGAAATAAAAATTCGTTCCGATACAGATTCCAATAGATTTACGTTGTTTAAAGAAAAAGTCGAATTATACGATGAACAGCAGCATTGCTTGTATTGCCTACAAAACATTTGCTTCCTTGAATATCACAAATATTCCAAAAAACATCCCGACAATCAGAACCAAAGGTACAAATTGTATTCGAACGTAGACGTAGCCGCGGCCAAATGTCTACTTCAAACCGAAAATTTGTTGTTTGATATTAGCGTGCTGGAACGTCGAGAAGAGGAAAACGGCAGTATTATTAGTAGAAATAGCGATTGAATTTTGTGATAGAAAATACAAAATTGTATAAAATTATGTTATGAATTAAACAAAAATTCTTTTAGTTGATAAGTGTTATTTCTATGAATTGTTAAGTAATAAATGTTTTGTGATAGTTCGGTGATTGTTAATGATTTTATGTACCCATTATATTTACGTTTTTATATAAATAGTAGTTTTGCTTAATGTCAACTCGATCGCCATATTTTTTTACACTTGTGGCCTCCTTTTGAGAACAATTATTTGCTCTTTCATCAATTTGCGTTATAGTCTGTCTCAGGGACGTATATAAGGGGGGGTTTTGGGGGTTCAAACTCTGCCCATAGAAAATACAATAAAGGTACAATAATTTTTTATTAACATACTGCCTCAATATGAGTATTCATCGGGATGTGGCAATAGAAATAGATTCCTCAACAATTGTGAATAATTTAGCTGAAGAGGTTAAATTTACTTTTGTGAGATTGATTTTCTGTTTTAATAAAAGCTTCAATTTTCAATCATCTATCACTTTTTAAAATAGGTTCTCCCAAATTAATATACAGGTAACATTTCTGCTGGTATGGGAATGAGACGAAGAACTTAGAAGACTGGCGACTCGGAATAGTGTAACACTGGAGTGGGTCCCAGGTCACAAAGGAATCGCTGGCAACGAAAAAGCTGACGAACTTGCAAGAGCAGAATCGTCAACACTGATGAACGGACCCGAACCATCTGTGGGCATACCCAGATGCTCCACTAGGTCATGGTTAAAAGGGTGGGTAAAACAACAATCCATAAAACTCTGGAAAAATACGCCCAGGCAAACACATGGGAAGAAATTTATAAAAGAACTATCAGAAAAGTAGCAAAAGAACTGCTCTCAATGAGCAGGAACAAACTACGCACCATAACGGGGCTTCTTACGGGAGACTTTCCCACAAAGGAACACCTGAACAAAATGGGGCTGTATAACGGAGACCTCACATGCCAGAGATGCAAAAAGGACACTGAAACAGCTCTGCACATATTATGCAACTGTGAGACGCTGGACCACAGGAGATTTCTACAACCAACCAGTAAAGAACCTGTATGAGCTAATACAGGGAACGAATTGGCTGAATAGGCTGTAGTCAGAATGTTAGGAGAATCTACAATAAACCCAAGAGGCTGAGGTGGTGCCGGCGAAGGGACGGCTCATTTAAAAAAAATATATATACATGGTTATAACCATTTCAGCAGAAGGGGGCAAAATGAAAAACGGTTTTCAAAAATACTTTTAGATGTAGCCAGGTCAAACAAATAATAAAAAAAAAACTTAACATTATTTCTTGAACTTGAAAAATTGCTTTAGATCGTGGCGCTCGATTTTTTTGCCTTAGGCGGCGCCTTCAATAAAGCTTTCCCCTTTTAAACCTCAGATGACAAAAACCAAAACCCTGCCCTAAAAGCTATAGCTATGTGACTGGACTTTGTCTCAAAGTAGTACTTATAAAAGTATAAATTCAGCCCGATGTTAATTTGGTAACTACCACTTCCATAGAAGCGAAGAGCTGTTACTACTTAAAATCATTATATTTTAATATGTATAAAAATAGTTATTTATGTAACTAGTGTGTAAAGTAGCCTTTTTTTTGACGAATGTAAGGCGAATGCGACAATCACATGAGTCGAAAAAAAGGTCTTTACACACGAATTGCATACAATATTTTTTCTACTAGCGAATATTTAATTGAAATACAAAAGTTTAATAGTAATTTTCTTTACGCACTAGTGCGTAAAGAAACATACTTTACGCACTAGTGCGTAAAGTAAGTTAAATTTTCCTTTAGAAGAGTCTTTTTATAATAATCTAAAATAACATCATAGTTTTATAAAAATATTCAATTCCTAAATATAAAATACAATTGCTTACTCTAGGTATAGTCGGAAGATCTCAATTTAAATTTTAAATGTCAGATTCAATTCACAAAGAAATGTCAGTCACTCACCGCCAACTTATACCTATTTACCGTATTATTTCCAGTACTCAATAATTATTTAACTAATTATTTAACTTTACCGAATTCTATTGGTTTCTATCTCCAATTTATGAAAAAAACTTAGATTTAATATCTGTTTATTATACCTATATTTTTATAAGACTAGATATCTTTAACTACATACATATTGGAATTTTTTCTTTACGCACTAGTGCGTAAAGTAAAACTCTTTACGCACTAGTGCGTAGAATAAAGTTTTACGCACTCGAAAATGTGTCTAAAGTACGTACTTTACACACGGTAGTAGAAAAAATTTGTTTCATATTCTTGACGAAGGTACAACTTCTTTCCTACCATAGTAGATTTGTTCATAACTGATGCTCTTGTGTGAGCTGCTAAATGCGGATCTAAAATATTCATTAATTCACGGGCAGCTTCTTTAGAAAGTCTGTAAATTTTTAGGAACTAGCGGTCACTTAGATTGACGGGATCTTGCCTAAAAGGATGAAGCACCGTTCTTGGCGTTAAAAAATCATCCTCCACAAGTTCCACAACATTATTTGGCACTATATGAAGCAGTTCCTTTTAATTTGCATGTAGATTTTAAAAAATATAAAACTGCTCATTACTATGTTAATTACTAGTATATAGAGTAGCTGAAAAGGTTCAAAAAGGTATTCAAACAAAAAGGAGGGATGTTCTCTGTATCTGTAGAGTAGGGAGGGTGAGTTTAGGCTCACAGCACTTAGGCCACATGTGACCCATTGTACATCCTCCCGAGGAGTTGTTCTCCTAGGTCATCGTCCATCCTATCCTTACCAGGAAGGTGGACAGGTCACTAGGAGACATCTCCTTTATATCGGCAGGTGTGGGCCAAAACTCATCGAGCACACACTCTCTGATCATCGACGATAACTCCGGACACTCGCATAAGACATGCCTGACAGTTTCATTTTCCTGTTCACACATCCTTCATAGAGGTGTGTCCACTATCTCCATAGTATGGAGGTGTTAGGTTAGGTGTCCTTTGTTGAGAGTGGTAAGTCAGAAATCCTACTATTAAACGTAGGTTTTCCCTGGTCATAGCCAAATATTTCTTCGGCGCCAGCTTCCCAGGGACGCCCAGGGTGATCCTAGCAAGACTGCATCCTTTGATTCCATCCCATCTCTTAAGGGATTGAGCATGGGTGTAACGTTTGGCTAGTTCCGCAATTGTCGAAGTCGTTAGGCCGTAGGTGTCACTGGGTCCTAAACTTTTTAGTCCAGCGGCTTCCCTGGCTAAAGAATCGGCAATGCAATTGCCTTAACCCACCTCAGTATAATATTGTTATCTGTTATTAGCGTTAGCTAAATCTTGGTGACACTCTAGTACTTGCCCCGATATACAGGCTAATAGGGCTTGTCTACTGTCAGTGCAGAGGGATGTTAAAACTATGCAAAGTATCTGACAAAACCACAACACAAAATTGTAACCCCAAATAAAAATTTCGACAGCTGAACAGTATTCTAATTAAATTGGTGAAATTTTTTCGAATTCGAATTTTATTTCACACATGAAATTAGTTCAAAACTTGGATTGATCTAAATCAATCGAAATATTGGAAATTTCACTAGTGAAATATTTCAAAACTAGCCCCTCAGGTCGATTGCGAGCAAAAGCTAAGACAAATTATACTCACCTCTATTTTATAAAGTTTGGTGCTCGCAGCTCTAGTTACTTTGTCAAATTTGCAATTGCAACCACTTATTAAGTTAATTTTATTCATATTAAAAAACAAAAATAAAAGACTAAGCTTTTCTCCAGTTATTCTACATTTTATATTACTATAATTTATTATACATGGGAAAACGTCGTTCAGACTCAGATAAAAATTCTAAGAGAAATAAAAGGGAAATTCGAAATTGACAGTAGACGAATCAAACTCAAAAACGGGTGTTTCCACCTCTAGCAATAACTGCGCAACATCGTCGACCCATACTTGAAATAAGCTGCCTTATTTCATTTTCTTCCATTTCTTCCCATATTTGAATTAACCTTTCCCCACTTCTTCCAGGTTATTGAATTGGATTTATTCCGCTCTTAATCGCTTGTTAAGGATATCCCATGAGTTTTCTATGAGATTTCGGCTATTTCATAGTATTCATTCCAATCTCTCCCAGGTAATTTCTGACAACTTGGGCTAGCTTTCGTCTCGAAGTTATCTCGCACTAACAAGAAATGTTTGCCAATGTATGGATACACGCTGATGTCAGATATCTTGTATGCACCTGTCAGCTGTCATACCTCCATTATTTATGATCGCTAGGTCTAGGTTTTACACTTGAAGCCATTTTTTTGTTAATTTTTACATTCGCACTACCTTTTTTGGTGAATATTTAGTCTCGGAGCATCTTTTTCAATCAATTTTCATACCAGCTTAACCTTTTTTTTCTCAATTTCCATACTCACCGATCCTCTTTCCTCAGTTTCCATCTTTTTACTAATTTACACTCGCGTCTTCTTTTTCATCAATTTGTCGCTTCATCAATTTGTTGCTCCTTTTCACCGATTTTTCTCTCGTTATTTGTCTTCTTCATCGTATATTATATAGAAATCAAATTGAGCCTTTGATCCTAGATGAACAAGTCACATTCTCAACCAGACAATAGGCAATTTTAATTTGGATAATTATCACATTCAAACCACGCTGAAGCTATGACCAAAATTGTGTTATCATTTATTTTAGATCTCGGTTCTTCAACTAAGAAAACGTCGTTTGTAGTATAGTTGAATCAACGGTCAAGATAGCTCTTACACTGCCATTTAGCTCATATTACAAACAGTACTTCTCGGAGTTGTCTTGACAAGACAAATTTAACGTAAAATGTATACACTGTCGTTAGTCGTTAATCCGATAACAAGCGAAAAGGTAGTGGCTAATAGTATGATTATTTTGCAACTGAAATGTTTTCCTGGTAAAATGATATTGATGACTAATTTTTCAATTTAAGTTGATATTCTAGTTGATTTGTTTGAGTTTTCATTTATATTTAGTCATTTTTTTACAAAATAAATTCAATATATTTATTTATTACAATGGAAATGCCAGCCTAAAACGTTTTGTATATTCCTATGTTTAGAAGTTGTATTAAAAAATGTCTGTTTTATACAGGAGCCGTTAAGATTACACCAGCTCATAATTTTACTGACTACGACGTGGGAAAAAGACATTCATTAAATCCTCTGTCAATAATCGATGAAAGTGGAAATTTAACTTCAAATTGCGGACAATTTTCAGGACTACGTCGATTCGACGCTAGGTTAACTATCACCGAAGAGCTACACAAGTTGGGCTTACTTAGAGGTAGAGAAGAACATCCAATGGTAGTACCAATTTGCAGGTAATTATAAATATACCTACCTTATTATTGAAGCACGATTTTATGCATTTACCTTTGATTACATTTTTTTAAATCTTAGTCGTTCCAAAGATGTCGTTGAATTTCTAATACGTCCTCAATGGTTCGTTGATTGCAAGTCTATGGCAGCCGAAGCCATTCGTAGCGTTAAAGAAGGACGATTATTAATCGAACCTAAATCCTTGGAAAAAACCTGGTTTTCTTGGCTAGAAAACATCCGGTAAGTGCAAAACCTCTCGAATCTTGAAGTATGTGATCATTTTTGCTTTCCCTAGCGACTGGTGCATATCGAGACAGTTGTGGTGGGGGCATCAAGTTCCAGCTTATTTGTGTTCGAGTGCTAAGACTGAAAATACTGTATGGGTAGCTGCCGAAGACGAGCAAACAGCTCGAACAAAAGGAGCTTCTCAACTTGATTTAGATGCTACCGATGTCGACGTAAAAAGAGATGAGGATGTCTTGGATACTTGGTTTTCATCTGGACTTTTTCCTTTCGCGTCATTTGGATGGCCAGATAAGGTACAATTTTGGTTACTACAAAATCGCTTTTTCTTTTATATCGTCTAATAGATGCTCTATTTGTCAGATCTGTCACCATATGTGAGTTTCTTCTCTTTTCTATATACAGGGTAATTGATTAAAATAATAATATCTTGAAAGATGAGGCATTATTAGTCCAGCCGAAAAATTAGCAAACATTATGGATGATTATGCTTGCAATATGAAAAAAACGGAGACCACTACAGAGTCAAGTATCAAAAACATATGGAATACCACACAAGAAAAGTACTATCAGAATTCAATATAAAAATAGACACATTTGCCGATATTGTTTGCCGTTTGGCAATGAATTCAAAACGAAAACAACTTCAAGGTAACCAAGAAAAGGAAGCCCCGTCAACACAAGCATTATTGGAAATGATAAAAAGGCATGACGAAGAAACCCCATACGGCCTACAGAAAAAAATATTTCACTTACCTATTCTCTTTTGAACTTGCCCGGGGAGGCAACGAAGTAGTCAACTGCAAAGTGCATTGTTTCGAACAAGCATTGGACCTAAAAGGAGAATTAAGATAAAGATCTTTGTCCTACTCCTATATATTGACACATTTCACATATTGATGCCGAAGAATGACACAGCAGGTAGCCGTGAGAAAAAGGCGTTTGTCCAATTATAAGTTAAAATTATTTTATCTCTTCTCTTGTTTGGTAGAAATTTCCAGGCAGCTCTACTTTTCTTCACACTCTTCAATTTTGATGGCGATAGAGACCAGCAGCTTTGCCAGTAACTGTTAACGAACTGTTTAAAAGAGTTTTTATCAGTCTGTCAGAGTAGTTCTTCATACTAAAGTAAAATATGGATCATCTGTTGCATTTTTCTCCTCAAGATCTCCTGTTTCGTTTCCAATTATTCCTATGTGTTAGATGGAACTCATAAAAAACGAATATCTGTATGTGGTTCTTGTAGATTGAACAGCTCTCTTATGATAATTAATAATAGGGAAATCGAGTAGTACATTTGATGAATGCTTTCAAGAAAGCTTAGAGAGTCCGTAATGATCAAAAAATGACTTGGTTCGTGATTTTTTTCATATACAAGGGCTTGAAAGATTGCATACAGTTCTCCAGAGTTGCCATTTCTGGTTGCCTTACTGGGAGTAATAACTAAAATTCCTACTCCTCTTCCATTTTTGAAGCAACTCTACAGATTTTTGAGTATTGACTACGCCTGGACACTTTTTCCTGAAATGCTGCTCCTATTAAAGTTTGATTTGCTTTATATTCGCTGATATTTTATCACTTCCTTTAGAGATCGTTCGCTTGTGAGAGGAGCAACTTGAGAATACCGTCCCTGCTGTATAGTTCGATCAGGATTTTGAGTCAAGATAGAGTTAAGCGATTGTATAGAGTAAATTTGATAAATTCTTTTATTTTCTATGTTATACCATAATTACAATATTTCATGACAACAGAGCTACACTAATCCATCACCCCACATAACTCAGCTCATTAATTCTATCTTACAAAGTAAGACTCCTTATATTATCTCTATTTTACTTGTTGAAATCCTGTGGTCGATTAAATATATATATTTTCATAAGGTAGAGCCCAAATACACAGCTTGAATTGATACAAAATAAAGTGTTACTATGTTTTTTATAAATATTTAGTGTACAAATTTAATAATCATTAAGACAATCGTTTGTTTTATTAAATAAATTAATACAGTGATTAAAGTGAAGAATTTTTATACACAATAATAAATATAAATTATACCGGCCATGCTATTATACCGGCGTTTGTTATTTTG
This sequence comes from Galerucella calmariensis, assembly GCA_910591675.1. NCBI lineage: Eukaryota > Metazoa > Arthropoda > Insecta > Coleoptera > Chrysomelidae > Galerucella > Galerucella calmariensis. Next base: position 209,943 of record CAJUYG010000398.1, read on the forward strand.
TATTTCGATGAATTTCAGTAGATACATCTATTAAAATTATTAATACAGGGTGGGGCAATCTTCTGACATCGGAGGATTACATCGTTGTGGTGATAGATAGAACTTTAAAGTTTTGTGTGAGCTAATACAGTTACTGAGAGCACATTTTGAAAATA
>CAJUYG010000399.1:0-10997 GCA_910591675.1 Galerucella calmariensis
CGGTGGGAAATATTTTCTGTCGGTTGTAGACTTTTTGACCGATTGATTATATTTTCTACTGGCTGGGGTCTTCTTCCAGCCATGGGGGACACACTTCCATCTACGAGGGGTAGCTTTCAGCCTTTATATCCAAAAAAAGACCCATGTCGTTGCTTATTTTTCTAAATATTGTCCCCCATTTTTTCCAAAAATTCCTCATTTTTCTAAATATCGTCCTCTCTTTCTTCTGCGAGTTGGTTGTTTGTTCAGCAGACATTGGTAAGCTTTTTATTTTACTGTTCAAGTTGGCCACATGTATTCCAAATTGGTGGTTTACGATTGACTTTTTCCTTCACGGAGGCACGTAGTACCACACAGTGTGAAAGTGCTCGTTCCTAGGTTGTCGGTAAGCCTCGTTTCCAAAGCGAGCAGTCAACTAGACGGGGCGAGTGCGCAAAGTGTTTTCCGTTTGTCGAATGGGTATGGAATGGGAATAACAAGCTGGAGAAATAGTTGTCCAGTATGGGCTATCAAAATATTGTAGATCCCAAGGAGGTTACATGCAAAACGGCTATACTTGGCGGTTATGGACTAAACATTTTTTTCAGCGCTTCTTTTTCAGCACACTAACACTCTCTTACAGGCTTCAGAGATTCCATCGAATTGTTGAAGAATTTTTTAATTTTGTTTGAGTTTCTGTTACAGAAATTTTATCAGCGATGGATATTAGGCTCTACAGAATTTCTACTCTGCATTTTTATTTTCTCAACTGCATGGGTTTAGTATTTGCATGCTCAAGCTTGAGTGTAGTAGGGGTTGGTAAAATAGTGGTGTTAGTTTTAAGTTATCTTTATGCTGTGTGTAATAAATGTTTATTATTATTGTTATTGTTTGTATATTTTTGTATTACTGCTCTTTGCTAGTAAAGACAAACAAACAAAACGGTAGAAAACAACCTGTAAGCCGGTGGGGTATATTTTCAGTCGGTTGTAAACTATTTGACCGATTGATTATATTTTCTACTGGCTGGGGTCATCTTCTAGACATGGAGAACAAGCATCGAAATACTATGAGCAACTTTCAGCCATAATTACTTATTGTTACGAACTCAGTGATCCAGAAGCCGGTCCCCTCGCAAACTATGAATGCGACCTTTCTAGAAAGGTTCTTCAACAGGTAATGTTCGAGACTGTTCTCGAAAGTTCTAGAGATTCGAAGGACTATATATACGCGGGTTTTCGAGTGAGTCGATGAGTTGTTCAGTATAAAGTGAATCGGTAAACAGTTTCAGTATACAGTGAGTGAATATAAATAGTGTTGAAGATAAATTAGGACAATTATTATACCGAATGTAGATAAATTAATAGACATTAAGTAGTGTGTATATAAATTAAGTTCAACAGTTCAAATAAATAATAAAAACATTACATTATATTCGTTTATACAGTGTGTACATAAAGTAATGTAACTTACTAATATTTCGATTTCCGTTAGGTTTACAAACAAAAATGTTGAATAAAAGTTTTTTCAAATAATCCAGACCATCTGCATAATAGGATTAGATGAGAATACAGGGTGCACCGCTTCTCCAAAATAACTTTTATTAACATGTTTTTTTAAATAGTACACCATGTACGTATTTTCAGTTTTCCATAATCTATTAAATTACAAATAAAACCGCATAATTCTACCTTTAATAATTCCAAAGTTACATTGGTTTGAGTCTAAAATTATAAAAAAATGTTTATGTCAAAAAAGTAGTAGTTTTTTCTGCCATTAATATTAATTAATTACAAGTTTTCCGCCAAAATTTCTGATTTCCCGCTAAAAATATCAAAAGTTTCACGTTAAGAATTTCAAGTTTCCCGCCAAAATTTCAGGTTTCTCGCCAATGATTTCAAGTTTCGAATTTTGGTCTTGACCGTTGTATTTGTAAATTAATAGGATTAAGAGAAACTGAAAATATAAATATATGGTGTACTATTTAGAAAAATATATTAATAAGTTATTTTGGAACAACGGTGCACCCTGTATTCATCTAATCGACTTATGCAGATGGACTAGATTATTTGAAAAAACTTTTAATCAACATTTTTTTTTGTGAACCTAACTGAAATCGAAATATTAGCAAGTTACGTTACTATATCTACACACTGTATATATAATGCTTCTCGCCAAAGATTTTATCATTTACAAGTTTCCCGCCAAAATATCCGATTTCCCGCCAAAAATTTCAGGTTTCCCGTTAAGAATTTCAAGTTTCTCGCTAAAGATTTCATCAATTACAAGTTTCCCGCTAAAATTTCTGATTTTCCGCTAAAATTATCAGGTTTTCCGATAAAAATATCGGGTTTTCCGCTAAAAATATCAGGTTTTCCGCTAAAATTTTAGGTTTCTCGCCAAAGATTTCATTAATTACAAGTTCACCGCCAAAAGTTCTGATATCAGGCGAAAAATTTCAGGTTTTCCGCTAATGTTTTAGGTTTCTCGCCAAAAATTTCATCAATTAAAAGTTTCCCGCAAAAATAACTGATTTCCCGCTAAAAATTTCAGGTTTCCCGTTAAGAATTTCAAGTTTCTCGCTTAAGATTTCATCAATTACAAGATTCCCGCTAAAATACCTGATTTCCAGTTAAGAATTTCAAGTTTCTCGCTAAAGATTTCATCAATTACAAGTTTCACGCTAAAAATATCAGGTTGTTCGCTAAAATTTTAGGTTTCTCGCCAAGATTTTTTATTTTACCTGTTAAGTACGTCACATGTTCAAGCTGAGTGGTTAGCGATTGACTTTTTCCTGTACGGATGCACGTAGTACCACACTGTGGTATAGTGCTCGTTCCTTAGGTTGTCGGTAAGCCTCGTTTCCAAAGCGAGCAGTCAACCGGATAGGGCGAGTGCGCTTAAGTGTTTTCCGTTTGTCAAATGGGTATGGAATGGGATGACAAGCTGGGGAAATAGTTGCCCAGTATGGGCTATCAAAATATCATAGAAGCCAAATCAGTTACATGTAAAATGGCTACTTTATTTTCATACTTTTGTTTTACGAGTTGGTTGTTTTTCCAAAAGACATAGGTAAGCTATGTCGCTCCTCATTTTTCTAAATATTGTTCTCCATTTCATTTAAGGGTTGGCTATTTTTTCAAAAGACATAGGTAAGCTATGTCGCTCCTCATTTTTCTAACTATTGTCCTCCATTTCTTTCAAGAGTTGGTTATTATTTTAAAAAGCCATAGGTAAGCTATGTCGCTCCTCATTTTTCTAAATATTGTTCTCTATTTCTTCCAAGAGTTGGTTATTTTTTTAAAAGACATAGGTAGCCTATGTCACTCTTTATTTTTTTAACTATTGTCCTCCCTTTCTTTTATGAGTTGGTTATTTTCTCAAAAGACATGTCCTTCCTCATTTTTCTAAATATTATCCTGCCTTTCTTTCTCAATCTGGTTCTTTTTTCAACAGACATTGGTAATGTACATTTTTTTCAGCGCTTCCTTTTCAGCACACTAACAATTTCTTACAGGCTTCATAGAGTTCGTCGAATTTTTAAAGAATTTTTTAATTTTGTTTGATTTTCTGTTTCAGAAATTTTTTTAGGGATAGATCTCTCAATTATAATAAAACTTATAAGCCTTATATCATTTGGTAAAGTATCCTTTGCATATGTTTATTCTCTCAACTGCATGAGTTTAGTATTTGCATGCTCAAGCTTGAGTGTAGTAGGGGTTGGTAAAGTAGTGGTGATATTGGTAATTTGTGTTTAATGTATTTGGTCAAAATATTGTAATAAATGTTACTACCTAGATGTTAATATTTTGTTGTTATTCGACATACAATTGTTTAAAATTTATTTGTACCTGTTTGTATATTTTTAATACTGCACTTTGCTAGTAAAGACAAAACTTCTGGCAGGGTGCAGCCGGTAGAAAACATCCTGTAAACCGGCGGGGAATATTTTCTGTCGGTCGTGGACTTTTTGACCGATTGATTATATTTTCTACTGGCTGGGGATATCTTCCAACCATTGGAAGCATCCATCAACAAGCATCCATCCACAAGGAGCAACTTCCAGCCACAATTACTTATATTTGTTTATGCTTTGTCTTTGTATTATCTGATACCTTCAGTATTACCATAGAATATATAATTGTACCTTTTTCAACAATTTCCATGGTCGCATATATCAAATAAAATTGAGTTGTTGTATACATTTTGGCGGAGTAGAATTCAATGAGACCTCTGGCGGAAAAAATTGTAACTGGCGCAACGAGTAAAATAATTCGTTTTGCATTGCTTTTGTATTATATGCAAGTCAACGTAATTACCGTAAATTCATACTTTATTTATTTAATTTTGTGTCAGTGACAAGTTTAAAACTGTGTTTTCCTATTTAACTCAACTGTCATCGTTTCTGGGGTGATATTCTTATATAATCAGAGATATTATGGAAGAGGTTATGTTATTCTATTTTTTGTTTTCATTGCAGATCAAAGAAAAAATAAGTCGGAATTAAAGATTTAAAATATTATTCAATACAAACCTACCTTCCCTGCAACTTTGTATATACCTATAATTATATCAAAAATGAATTGAAAACACGAAATCAGGCCTAAAATTAAACAGTTAATTGAACGCTTGTTGTACTTTTCACAAATATCAACCATACCTATTACTTCAAAAATAAAAATATTAGGAGTCAAAATTTACTTTAACAACACAAAATACTAAACCACAATCGGAGAAAAAGCAAAAGTTTTACAAAACACACACTGAAAACAACTAAAGCAGCAAAATAAACCCACTTAAATATCAAAGAGCTTATACGGCAGCTGATTTGTTTTACTCGTTGATATGATGACATTGACATTTCAGAACGCCATCTATCGAATTCTACTTTTCCCAATTTTTTTATGTTGTCACATTGTCAGTCATAGACTTATATTTCTCTATGTTGGCAGTCTTTATTATTGTTCAAATCCAAAAATGGCAGCAGGTATTGGGGATTTTTCAAATTGGTTAAAAGATAAGTTGAAGGAATTAAATACAGATGAAGCAGTTTTTGGATCATACATTCAAGGTATTCTTGATAGTGACGATACTGCCGAAGAAAAGAGTGAAGCTATTCGGGGTTTATTGACAGACATTTTGGAAAATGTGAGTTGTTCAATAACCTCAACATATTAAAAAATATTAGTTAATTGATAATATAAAATTAATGTTGGATTTTGAACAACCATTTTAACACACATGAATTGTAGCAGTATTCCATATAGTGAAAGTTGAACAACTAAATAATTTCCTACCAATATTAGTATAATATATGCTGTAAATTGAATATTTAAATTTTAGGAAAATGATATAGTAAAAACCTGCAATGAAATACTTGAACAATGGCAACATCTTAAGCCAAAAGAAGAAGGTGCCAAACAAATGTCTAGTGAAGATGTTAACATGAAACTTGCTAAACTATTAGAATCTCAGTCATTAGCCACCACCAAACAAAAACAATATACTGCCGAAGAGAAAAAAATTAGGGATGCCATTCTTTCACAATATAGTGAAATGACTGATGAAGAAGATGTAGAAGAAGTAACTGCTTCTGGGGATGATGGAGCTCTAGAGAAAAATATGAATGCTCAAACAGTGGCTCATGCAGAAAAACTTAAAAGGGAACAGGCTCGATTGGATAGTCAGAAAAAAAAGGAGAAAGATAAAGAAGATAGGTATGTTTTCATCAAGATATTTTTAATAAACTAAAATATAAGTACAAATGAGTGCAGATACTGGTTAAATAGGCAAACCACAAAATATGGTACCTAATGTAATACTTTTAATAAGTGCATAATTCACTTTTAGAGAAAAACAAAAACAAATGAAAGAAGAAAAGAAAGAAAAGCGCAAAACTGTTAAGGGAGAAAGGAAAAGGTAGCAGATGTCAAACTAGGTTTTTTATTTTGGAAATGAAGTTTTGGACAGTCATAATTTTGATTTATTGTGATTGTTGATCTGTTTGTGTTTTATTTTATTAGTTTACATGATAAATAAATTGTATTGAAACTAAAAATGATGATTTGAAGTATATTATGGTGTGAAGACATATTCAACAGAAATAAAGTTGTTTTCTTGGTTGCCTAATCCTATTTAAATTGTTACAAAAATAAAATATTGTCAAAAAATTGCTGAGACTTGTTACAATACAGAAATAAATCACATACAGCCAATTATTCCTGTCAATCATTCTCCTACATTCATACCACTATAATGGGTCATCAAAATTCAGGGAAATAATGTACAATATAAACATTCAACTTATTAAAAAAGATAGTTAGTCATGTTCTTTTAATTTATCTTCTATTTTGTAAGAACTCAAGACACAATTGTCCAAAAATCAATTATTTAATTGACATGACAAAACTTTCACATTAATATGAAGATATTCATTTAATAATTAGTGGTTCTTATTGTTGGAGGCAATCTTTCATCAGGATCTACACGAAGAATCTTGTCAGCCAACACAATTTTATTAATAACTTCATGTTGACTACTACCACCTTCGATTTTGCACAAATGAAAACCTTTTTTGAACATTTCCTTGCAATTCTTTGGCAAATATCTGGGAAAACCTACATTAAACCTTATAATCAAATTTCCTTTGTCGGGATATTGTTCCAAAATGGGCATTCCTTCATTCTCAACAACTTTTTCATAACCAGGACTAAAAAACACAATACATAAATTTTGAATCCAAATTTTAGCAATGTGGCATTGCTTACTGAATTATATCCGTTATTGGTACCCTAATTATTCTGTGATCGATTGTGTTGACAGTTACAGTTGTTCCTAAGAGTGCTTCTTCCAAAGATACACTAGCAGTCATTATTAAATCATCTTCATTTCTTAAAAAAGTGTCATGAGCCCTCTCTTCTATTATAAATATTACATCGGCTAAAAAAATTATTGATATGCAGTCAAAACAAATCTCAAATTATTAAATATAAATTTTAGGATCATTAGGAGTGAGTTTTACATTTATCGACTACAAACTGTAGACTAAAATTTTTACTTACTTAATCTTACCTGGGATTGTTGCTGGATTTTGATCACCTTCTTCAGGGAAAATAATTTCCGTCTTCTGTCTTATACCTGGTTTAATAGGAACATTCAAAATCTTCTCTCTCACTTCCGTCGTAGTTCTTTCATCATTAATAAACACTAATCTGTGAATTTTCATTTTCTTTACACCTCCGAAATAAATTTCATGCAAAGTTAAATATAAAGGGTGTCTAATAGGATCCTGCTTTTTCTTGATACATTTTGTACCATCAGCAAGTTCATAAAGTAGTAGAGGAGCTCTTAACACATCTAACAAATCTGCATATGGTGATGTCGTTCCAAAGAAGTTTCTACAAATCAAAAAATTGATTCAAAAAGAAACAAGCTATAATTTTATGGATATACTTATAAGTAATCATGGGATCTCCATGATAACGATAAGCAGGGTAACAACCATCTACTGTTGGGATTCCTCTCTTCAAACCTTCTTCCCCGTATTGATCAAAAACCGCTCTTCTAGCGGGATCACTTAATACATCATATGCTTCTCCGATTAACGCGAATACTTGTTGAGCATGATTATTTGTTAATAACTCCTTATTGAATTCTAATGCCAAATTTCGATAGCTGAAATAAACCAATGCATATTTATTTTATATTACCATTGAATATTGATGCATACTTACGCTTTCTTTATTTCTAAATCTGTGCTGTGTCGTGGAATTTGTAATATTCCGTAATAGTCAAGACCCATTTCTGTTGAATAGTCAACAAGTTTGTCAGAGCTGTTTAAATAATACCGGCAATTTTACTTTGGCAAAACTGTTCGCAAAAAGTTATTCCCTACTCTTAGTGTATTTTTGGATATAAAGTTGTTGTATTGTCATTCATTGAACTAGAGGTGTGATATTATCTATGGACCATAGAGTAATAAATATTATTATGTATTACTCTATGCTTGGACTAGAGGTCGTCAATGTCATTAGTCATTCCGGTTGGCGTTGGCATTTTACAAAAGTAAAACGGCTTTGTTACTTTCTCGAAAAAAAAAAAATGAGTGCTGCGTTACTTTTTGCGTGTTCTCGTTGTTTTACTCGTCATCCTTTTGAAGATTTATCTCCTGGACAACAGCTTTGCAAAGTAAGTCTTAAACCTAACCTACCCTAGCTCAGAAATTAAACTTATTTATCCATTAAAAATATAAATTATTTGTAAAGAGAAGTCGTTTGGCGAAAGAAAAATGTTTGTTTTGTTCAATTAGGAGTGTCGCGGGGCTTTTCCAGTAGTTAAGTGCACCTATTGTCGTTCAGAATTTCAACAAACATCAAAAGGCAATACGAGTACAATATGTAAAAAATGTGAACAGAATGTAAAATCTTATGGGAAACCTACTGCCTGCGAGTATTGCAACATCATAGCAGCGTTTATTGGAAATAAATGTCAACGATGCACAAATTCTGAAATTAAATATGGACCTCCAGTCAACTGTGAACAGTGCAAGCAAAAGTGTGCATTTGATAGGCATGATGATGATAAAAAGGTGAGATATTAAAGGTTTGGCGATGTCTCAATATGTAAGATTTAATATTTTTAGGTTGATGGCAAGCTTTTGTGTTGGTTATGCACTCTCTCATTCAAAAGGGCCTTAGCTAAGACTAAACAGGGGGATGCAGAGCGAAGGCATTTAAAAATGGCACATTTACATAAGAAACATAAGGAGAAGTGAGTTGTTGGTGTTATATACAAGGATTACAAAAATGACTTGAATAGGCTATAAATTTAAATCATAGATTTAGATTTTAGGCCAAAATCTAGATGTGTCTAATCGAATCCCTCACCATTTTGTTTAGTTATTTGTACAGAGAAAATATGGGAAGTGGGGTTCAGACAGTTGCTCTATCTAAAAGATCAATAGGTAGAATATTTTGGCTCTTGAGGTATACCAAGGGTGCCACCAAAGAGTTTTAAAAAATATGTGGGTACTTGAATGGATCAAAAATAGAAAGTATGAATAAATTTATCATTTGATATTCAATTTCTATATAAATCCCAACCTTTTTGCTTGATCATTATAAATGTTTCTGATTTAGTTTGAGTTGACATTCTAATGCCCAATTTTTTGATTATTCACTTACAGTTTAAAATAAAATACCGAAGTAAATGTTAATTCTGTCATATATGAGATAAGAAAGAATTGATCTTATACAGATTTTGCATACACTTATTTGTGTTGATTAGAGAAATTCAAAATTATTGTTGTTCACTTATGAGCTGGTTATTAAATGTTGATTATTGTCTTACCTTAGAGATTTTCAGAGAAATAAAAAAAATATTCACTTGAAAATTTGATTTATATATAATTAAATCCCCAAGAACCACAAAGTGGTTAAGTTATGAAGAACATGTTACATCCTACTCTACCTAAAAACTAAATAGGGAAAAAATTCTATAAAAACTGCACAAATTAGTCAGCAAATCCAAAATATCAGAACCTTTTTGGATTTGGCCAAACCAAAAAACCCTTTTTTTTTAAATTTAATCCTTGATCAAAACAAACATTTTTTTTCTCAACGACTTATACCTATTTAAATTAAAACAATATTCTAGATTGTTCCACATATTATGTTTTATTCAAATTTACCACTATCTTCAGTACTTTCATCTTACATTAGTAAACATTGTAATATGTCGTCTGCGATTTCAACACCTCTAGGGCGTTAACAATAACTTATTAAACAAGTCAATTTTTAATTAAAATCAATGTTCTACTGACTATATTCTTTTTTATCAGACAACGAAGCCACAGCAAACGTCCAAATCGACCAGATGTCACCAAATTACCTCCACCAGACGATGTATCACCCAACAAAATAGCACGTAATAATTCTGGTGCGCCGATTAGAGGCGATTTGGATCCAAACAGTTCTGACCATGTAATAGCGATGACTCAACTCAAAGAACAAATCGCTAGTCTTCAGAAACAATTGTCTCAAAAAAATTCTGAACTACTGAATAAGGACAAAATGGTAAGTTATAATTATGATGCCTTATTTGTACTGATATTAAAGTTTTAATTTTTTCATTAGATTACCGAGCTGAAAGCAAACAATTTTACAACAGAAAATGAACTACGACAAAAATTGAAAAATCTCCAAAAGGAATATGAAGACAAAGTTGATAGTTTGAACAACAAAATATCGAATCTTCTTAAGGAAATTGCAAGTTTATCAAAGTCTGCAAAGAAGGGTAACAAAAATTCCACATTGGCAACTAATTCTACTGCAGACAACAACAGCAGTGGCACTGACAGTCCTAGTATACAGTGAACAAGTTCCAAAACTACATGGTCGATCCACAATTGTTGTTGCAGAGTGTCTCAAGTATTGATTTTGTGATGTGATGGTAAGCAAGAATTTAGAAACTTTGTTAATTAATATCTATCCATCTGTATCTTATTAATTTTAATTTCCTAGACAAATATTTCAATTTTGATATTATAAATTGTGAAAACTGTATTTAAGAAAATAAATTTTCCATACATATCCTTCAAAAATTTTAATTTTGGGGCGTGAAATTTTTATTATTATAAGTATATTTAGTTAGAAAAAAATGTGGATTGTTAATTGGTTTTATTTTGAGATTTTTAAATAGTAAAAATGTAAAACTAAACAGTCTAGGAGGAATCGGAGTACCGAAAACTATTCCACATCAATTTTTTATGCGATCCTCTTCAAATCGCCCTACTGATGATATAAATACTTGTTGCCATAGGGCAACCCGGTGCCATATTTGGGTACTTTCGACCCATGAAAAATACAGGGTGTTTTCAAATGGCACCTACAACGTTTGCATGTAGATACCTCTCGTAAAATTGGACAAAATGATATAAGGATTGAGGGGTCCAGCCTCTTTACTTTTCGAATTACAGGGTGTTAAAGTTTTGAAAAATTGAATGGTTTAATTCGATATTT
>CAJUYG010000399.1:11097-51811 GCA_910591675.1 Galerucella calmariensis
AAAGATTTCAAGTGAATCAGAGTTGCACCTTGAAGTTCCTGGGTCATAAATCGTCCTCTACCCCATTAAAAGTATTTTTGGAATGCCCTTGTACAAAATAGTAATTATTTTATGTAACAAGCCAGGAAAATATTTTTTGGGCAACCGTTCAGGATTCATATGAAAATGTGAAGTTTACTTTTACTCAGGTTGAAACAAGTTTTCTTACAATTATCCTATCGTTTATCATAGTGTTTTTATCCTTTTTTTGCAATTTGTTGCTTCATACCCTTCCACCTCGAAGTCTTCGTTACGCAGAAGCTTTGACGAAACATTTTTAGAACAATAATCAAGTGAACTGTCCTTGCTTGTCCTTTTAAAACGATTCTACAAATTATTTATTCCTTAATTATACTAAGTTGAAATTGCTTGTTGTATCAACCACTGCTGTGTCCAGTGTCGGTCTTCAATGACAACTTCATTTAGTTTACGAAGTACTGTAAAATATTTTGTATGTTTTTATTGGTTTAACATGGCTGTGACATTCAAAAAGTTACCAAAGTGTCTTTTTTAGAATTTTTTTGTTTCGTTCAGTTTTAACTTTAGATCGAGAGGGGATGGATTTTCGTGGCTTGGATATATTTTTTAATGTATTATTTGCCAACATTTTTCTAATTGAATGTTGTAAATATGTAAATATTAGTTACAAATTTTCATCTAACCTGTAGCAATTAAGCAAATTCTCAACTGATTAATAATTGTAAAGATATTGGATATTTTTTTTCTCCACGAAAAATTTCTTGAACATAATTTGATGGTCACTTTTATACAGGGTGTAACAACAATCATTATACCACTTAATCTGGGGCTAAAAGTAAATTAATAGCAACTGTTTTTTGTGTACACTTTAGTACATACATATTTTTGTCTGCACATTAAGTGGTGTAATTTATGACCTATCTTTTGGTTGCATCCTGTATGTTTAGGATACAATGTGTCATCATAGTTACATATAAGTTTTTAATGGTTTCTTTATACAACAATTTAAGCAACACTTACAAAAAATGACAATTTCAAACGCCTTGTTGAACCAAATTAACTATTTCAAAGAAATGTGGTAGTTAGCTACAGAAAATCACCTACAGTCCTTGATTGACATTAGATATGTTATTGAATGAAAGAAAAGTTCATAGATCATATAAAAAATGTTATAAATAAATTAAGATGTTGAAAAGAGTATGCAGTTTTTGGCTAATTTTATATTATAAAAAGTGCGCTCTGAACGTGGCAACACACACACCCCACCTTCAGGACGTCAAGTAATCTAAGACCTTAAAAATGACAGTCCGAATTTTTCAAAGCTGCTTCCCTGGTTTTTGACAGCTAATCTCGAAATTGATTTTGACAATTTTTGGAATTCTCTGATTTTGTTTTCGGGCCGAGATGGGAAACTCATGTTCGAATGGGTCCTTAACCAGTACCCAGACACTGTTAGACTCATCCCCAACCAAACCCACCTCAAACTCGCCGTTACTCCCGCCTTGGAATCACGGGAGCGGTCCTTCACACACTCTCCGTCATCTTCTCCCTTCTATCACTCCTACCTCTCACATGCCATGTCGAGTCCTTCTCTTTCCCTAATCATGCTCTCTACTACGCCACTTATCTCCATCTATCACTCCTCGACCTTCAACATAATCTCCACCATATTTTCCCAATACACCGCCTTTCCCAGATTGTTTTCCAACTTTTTCAAAACTTCCTCGTTCTTCAAACATCTAAACACATGTCACACATCATCCTCCACTTCACATCTCTCGCACACTCCAGTTTCTCTTTTCCCAATCTTGTGGAGGTAACCCATTCTCGACCCATGCCCTGTGAGCACCTGCGTCAAGAAGTAGTTCATCTCCCCGAATTTCCGGTCCATCCAATTTCCCCTGCTCCCAATCGCTCCTTTTAGCGCGCCCTCATACTCATCCCACCTTCTCTCCATTTCCTCATCCATCCATTCCTGTACTTCATCTCTGGTCGCATCCCTCCAGCGTTTCTGTCTGGCTCTAGCCATCAAGTCCAATAGATAGGACCTTGACAGCACCGCTGCTGCCAGTCCACCCACTATCCTGTACGCCTCCACCACCCTCGGGAGTATCCCTCTCTGCACCCGCAGGAGTGGTCTAGCCCTAGCATTCACCCCTGCTTTCTCACCCCACATTTCCACGCCATACAACATACTCTGCTCTACCGTCCTACCACGGTCTATGGTCCTTTCACATTACCCATTAATCTTCAACATATGGGTTTTGAAGGATAATTGGCTATCCAACAACACCCTTAGATATTTCACCGCTTCCTCCATCCGAATTTTCCTTCCCTTCACCATCACCCCCACTTCCCTTTCCTTGCTCCGCCCCTTAATCAGTAGCCCCACCGTCTTATCCTCAGCCACTTCCAGTCCACACCGCTCTATCTTCTCCACAATCTTCCTACACATCCTCTCCGCCTTTCTTTGTATCTCCACCTCTCCCTTTGCCTTAGAATTCCTTGAATATTAATATTTTTTGAGAAAAACTGAATGCCTATTTTTTGTTCATCCTAGTTTATTGATAACAATGCAATTTTATGTGTGCTGCAAAATTATCGAAAGACTAGAAGTTGAGAATAAGTATCTAGCTCATATTATTCAATTTGTAACTAGTCAGAATTTTCTTTATACAATATATTGTATTAAACAGAATATTTAATTCTGTAAAGCCAAACTGATTATTAAAACAGTGAGAAATTTGTGGAATTTTTTTTATTTATTTGAAAAAGACAAAATAAATTGTCTTATTATAAATCCTGACGATGCAGAAACAATTGGTGTATTTTTTATTATAGATAAAGTGGGTTAAATAATAGAAAAATGTATCTAGCTATAGTATAATTTATTTGAATCAAATTATTTTTGTAAAACGTATTATGTATTTCAATTTTTGTAATGTAAGTAAGAAAAAAATAAATAAAAGGCAAATATAAATATATTATTTTATTTACAACACCAATTTCTTTATAAAATTAAGCATATATGACTGGAATTTGCTTAATTTTAAGGCCTTATTACGGAAGACATTTACTTACTACACTTTAATCTTCTTAAAATAGTAAACAAAAAACAAATATATAAAAAATTCAAATTGACTAAATAACAAGTATAATTATTTAAATTTAACTAAAATTCCGTGATCCTAAGCTACTAAGGTAGCTTCAACCACCACATTTGGTTGTTCGATATCACGTTTACTTTGCAGTAATTTCAATTCTTTGTTGTGAGCAGTTTGCTCTAGTCCTAAAAAGAAATGATCCAATAGTACCACATTAATATTTAGCAAAATATTTATATTTACCTTGAGATGAGTCAAAAGTTCTCTTTAATACTGCGTGCAAAGAAGCTATTGTATTTTCCAACGACAGTTTCAAGTTATTATTGCTTTTATGCATCCACGATAATATGAGGGCGGCAAATAGGTCTCCAGAACCAGTAAAGCTCATTGGAAACTTCTCGATTTTCATACAATATCGTTCATCTCTTCCTTCTAAAAATATAAGTAAATAAAGTCTGTTCATACTTACATTGAAGTGACTAAAATATAGCATTCATGCTACCGAAACATTAACGTGAAGAAATATAAAAGTATTGCGGTTTCATTTAATAAAAAAAAAGAAATTTTTTTTTTAGTTTTTGGGTGAAACATCATAAACAAGTAGCAACAGTTTAATCTTGTTTAATTAGATGACTATATGTACTAAATATTGTATTTAAGGTCAATAAACTAAACTATCTAGATTATACAAATTGCGAAAAGTCTATTCAAGTCATACCATTTACACAAGTACGACAAGGAAAATATGAGAAAAACTACTTGAAAGAGAGAGAAAAATAATTGTGGGCAGTTAGCTATGGGCGTATTTAGTTCCAGAGGCTGAAAGAATGTTCATCGCCCCCCTATTTTAACCGCTGTTACCAGAAGCGCAAATTAATTTGTACAAATGATATTTTGTGTAAACAAAAAACAGAATTCGGAGAAAAATTGGAAGAAGACAGTTTAGGGAATAAAAAATTGTTTTATAGAGTTCTCAAAACACTAAGAAAGGGCAAACAATATAGCGTTAAACATATAAAAACAAAAGATGGAATAATAATAGCTTGAGAACAAAAGATTATGGAAAGATGGAAGGAATATTTTGAGGAGATTCTGAGCCCAGAAATAACAGCCGGCGGAAATATATGATGAAGGCAAAATATGGATTAAATAAGATTGAAGAAATTAATAGACTAGAAGTTGAAGCAGCAATAAACTTACTAAAACAAGGAAAAGCTACAGGTAACGATGGAATTACATCGGAAACGCTAAAAAAACCTTGGAAGAAAAGGAATAGGCAAATTAACTCTTCTACTGAATAAAATCTATACTAAAAGAAGAATACTGAATAAATGGGAATTGGGAATCATATTACCCCTATATAAGAAAGGAGATAATAGAGACTGTTCAAACTATAGAGGAATTACAATATCAAGTACAGTGTTGAAAGTTTATGAAAAAATTCTTGAAAAAATACTAAAAAACACAATAGAACATCAACTAGAAGAATCACAGAGTGCTTTTCGTAAGAGCAGAGGTGTTCAGGATCACATTTTTACAGTGAGACAGTTAATTGAAAAAAATGGTAGAAATAATATATATGTTGCTTTTTTGGATATAGAGAAAGCTTTTGACAGTGTCCCCAGACTGCAAATATGGGCTAGTCTGAAGAAGAGAGTAGTAGACCAGAGTTTAATCGAGGGTATAATGAGTAGGTATATACAAAAATACGAGAAATTATGTAAGAATCGGATACCTACAATCTGAAGAGTTTACTACACAAGAGGGTTTAAGACAGGGGGGAGTCTTGAGTCCTACAATGTTCAATGTGATAATGGACAATATAATAAAAGAGGTGAAAGATCAAGTAAAGAAATTCACAGTGGGTTATAGAAATATGGAACTTATACAGATCTCTGAATGCGCCTTTGCTGACGATTTAGTGATATATGCTAAAAACGATAAAGATCTTCAAATACATCTAGACACCTGGAAAAACGCTCTTCAAAGTAGGAATCTAGAAATAAATGCAGAAAAACAAAAGTAATAGTAATAGGGCAAGAAAAGAAGAATCTCGAAATACAGCTAAACGGAGAAGAAGAAGAACAGGTACAGCAAGTGGATACATTTAAACATTTGGGAGTGAAAATACATAAAGAAGGGAATAACAACGCTGAAATTAATGCACGCATTAAAAGTGCCCTCTATCTGTATTATGCAATAAGTAATACTTTCATTCGCAAGAAAGAAGTGTCAAAAAGAACAAAAATGACAGTCTATAAAATCGTTTTTAAACCAATTTTAACGTATGGGAGTGAAAGCTGAGTTCTTACAAAAGAGACAAAAAGAAAATTACAAACGGTTGAGATAAAGTATCTGAGAGCAGTATTAGGAATCACAAGAAGGGAAAAAATTCGAAATGATTATATAAGAGAACAGCTAGAAGTAGAACCCCTGGGAAGAAGCATAGAAAGGAATCGGTTAAGGTGGTATGGCCACTTAGTACGCATGAAAAACAAACAACAGGCAAAAGTGATATGGCAAACAAAAGCATGTGGAAGGCGGCCAAGGGGAAGACCACGAAAAACCTGGGATGATGCAGTAGCGGAAATCCTGAAAAAGCGTGGAGGCGAAGTTAAAGGCTGGTAATAAACGGGAATGGGCTAAATTTGTACACAATTGAAAACACCTTAACACCTTAGGGTACATTAAGGTTCTGATTATATATATATATAAATAACTGTATAAGGATGCCAGTTGAAAATGTATGTTTACAAGTAATAAAGTCTACCAATTTATTTTGTACAATGTATTTCAATTTACCATGAAAACCATATTTCCTGTTTTAAAACAATTATCATACTTTCTCTACAATTTTTTTCAGTTTAATACTGAGTTACTCGTCAAAAATCACACTTAGATATAAATATGTTCACTAAAGTTTCAATGAGTTTCTTTATTACCGCTTTTTTCTTTTTTGTTTCAGATGATCATTATAGAGAAGATTGAGAACAAGATGAGTAATTACCTTTGACGCTACTTGCAAACACCCATAGAACTCCTGGGAAGTCTGGAATTTCAGCAGAAGAAATAACAACAGTTTCAACTCCCTTATTGTGTAAACTTTTCACAGCTGACCATATATCTTGTTTGGTATTGATAGTGACATCTGTTAATAATTGCAATTCAAACAAGTTTGGAGTAATGATATTAGCCAATTTCACAACTGATTCTTTATAAATCGGAATCAATTCCTTCGGTACGTATAACCGTCCATGATCGCCCATTACAGGGTCACAAACTTAAAATTAGAAGAAAATTATTAATTTTTCCACCTAGCAATAATTATTATTAATAAAAAGTCGAGTTGTTGAAATTTTGTTTCATTTTCAATAAAAAAATTTCCTGAAAATAGAATTGAAATAACAAAAAGAGCTTCTCGATTTTGACAAAAATTTTTGTGACAAATTATAAGAATTACTTTTATAATTAATGTGAATAAAGTTAAATTTGTTGAAACGGCGTATTTTACGGGATAGGGAGTGAATATGGGTGATGGGTGGGGTAAAAAAAAAGTTTAAAATGGCTGTAGAATGGTTTCAACTAATTATTTGGTACTAAATTATGATCTTACAAGAAAAAAATCCAGCTGTATAAAGTTTGAAAGTCTGGAACAAAAAATTATACCTATTCATGTTGGTACATTGTAAAGAATATGGAGGTATAAAATTTTTTGTCAAATTAAAGAAGCCATGTGTTTTGCACAATGACCAATAATTGAGCTTACCATATATCAGATTAGGATTCTTTTTCTTTAAAGATTCAACTACAGTAAGAATTTGTTTCAAGAATGATGTAGATCCAATGTAACCCGTTAATAAATGCGAATATGTATCAATGCCATTGAATGAGAGGCCTTCAATTAAATCAGATAAGTCTTTTTCTGTTAAAATTTGACCCTTGAAGGTTTTGTATCCAGTATGATTTGAAAATTGTACAGAGTTTATAAAATCCACCTCTATCCCCAATAACTGAAATAAAATAATATGTTGATACTTTTTTAAAAACACAAAATTTAAGTTGGTTATCTTGGTGATATTTGTACAATTGCTAAATTATATATTTATCTAATAGAAGAATATCTATTTAAATATTTTACGACAAACTATTTATTAAACATCCTTGAAGATTAATGAATAATCTATAAAGTGTTACTAATTACACAATAATGTAGAGAGATAAGTAGTACTTTACAAAAATCCTTGTCAGTTCCAAAAACCAACAGAAATGTATTTATGATGCAAAATATGCTTATTTAATACTAAAGATGTATTTAAAAAATGTTTGATATGGTATTTAAAAGCACTTTAGCCACATTACTTAATACAATTGTATTCATGTATTGATCAAAACAAAAATCACTTTTAATAAAGTCTACTATCTTTCCAATATATATATAAGACTATTATGAAATTTATCATACTTGCATAGGAAATACAGCACTCTTATTACCAACATATCCTGACACTACATGGCTTTGAATGGAAAGAACTCTGGCATTTTGTTCAGACATTTTGAACTTGGTCAATCTACTACCTCTCCTCACTGCAAACTGAACAATATTTCGTCCTGTAAGCCATATATGAAGTCATTATTTTTGTTTACATAAGTTATTTTATTAAACAATTTATTGCGAACACAAATTTAATAAGTGCATTACAATATTTAATATTTACGGAACACAAAAATCATAATAGCACCTGACATATTGTTGAATCTGAAGTGTCACATGTCAGGATAAAAAATGTAAAAATCCTCTTCGTTTTCGAAGAGAGGATATACAGGGTGCTGTGCTGCTCAGTTCATGGTGTTAATGTAATATAAATATTTTCTCATGACATATTTAAATTTAAAATTCAAAATAAGATTCGTTTCTGAGGTTGTTCAATTTTATAACGTAACACGAGATATTCCAACAAGTGCCTATCAAAACTATCAAAAGAACAATTCGGCAAAGAAGAGGGACACGTGCTCGGGAAACACATGTTTTTTTAGTTTTTCAAAACTGTTCACATGGTTTATTCAGTTTTTATCCTCCGTTTCGAGTTCCGAGCTCCACTCTCCATCTCAGAAAATAGGGCCTTATAGGTTGGTACTTCTGTGATGTAACTTGCTGTCTGCTCACTGCTGTCCTGTCAGTTATTGTCGTTATTTGTGAAGCTTTGTAGTATTTCAGTTTTCAGTGTATTTTATTTTAAACAGGTTGTAATAACTATAATCTAAAGTAAATAATAATTTCGGTGTTTTTTATTAATAAATTTCGCGTGGTGACTATTGTATAGTTTTTTTTATGAAGTAATTGAAATATTTGATTGGACTCTTTTGACAGCGGGTGTAGATCTGAACATCAGTCATTCAGGTATGATTTTATTCATTATTAAAATAACATTTACAAATTAAAGAAAATATTAATTGTTTAAACCAGAAAACCCATAAAATAATTTGTAACGATTACTGAAGTATCTTTATAGTAATAGAGGAATATGTATACTTCTTCCACTATTTAATGTTTTTTTTAAAGTTCACTAACAATTACAAAATACAAACAATGCAATTACTGTTGGTTTTGAAACAAACTACACCAATGCTCTAAGTTCTTGAGTATACTTAAAATATACTTTGACTTATTTACTTTTGGAGTTGAAATTTTGTAGTAATGCTAATAATATTTGTAGTCAGCAGTTTTGCAATGTATGTCACAAAAGTTATATAAAATAAATTGAAATTCCTTACTATACTATTAATTAAAAAATTTGTGTTTCAATTCAAATCATTTTTCCATCAAATCATAATTTTGGGACTTTCACAAATTTGTTAAAACATGATGTTAAATAGTTTTCTCTTCAACATTAATCAGTTCAATGGCATCCATATTTTGGTTTACATGTGTTTAATTTGTCATACCTCTCCATTCAGTTGTTATGAGATATGCCAAAACATAAATGTGGATGTTGAATTGCAATATTTAAATATTGAAGAAAAATTGCATTGTTAGCTACCAGAACTCCAAAAAAATGCTAGGCAAGGATTATAATGTACAAAACTCAACAATTTCAACCATTTGGAAATAAATAGTGAAGATTAGAATAGTTTTTAATAGAACATATTTAAAAATGAAACAAGCAAAAACAACAAAGCATACAAAGATCGAGGAAGTGCAGAAATATTGTTTAATTTTATAGTTTAGATGTTTTATTTTATTGGACGAATTGAATCCTCAAAATTTTTAGGTAGGTATATTAGAATCTGACTGATGGATTTTGAATTCAGCAAGGAAAATATTTTACCCCTACCTGGAGGCAGAAATGTTCATCAATTGGGCATAGCATTACAAGCCCAAACAAACAGGGAATGTCAGATGGAACTCATTCAACAAAAACAGTAAGATATATAATGTTAAAATGCTTATAATACAGAACTCTTAGCGTTAACACTGCATTTTGTCAATTTGGTTTTGGAGCGCAATATGTAGAGTATTTTATGCATCAAATCTTGTAAAGATTTGTTAATATATTTAGTAAGATATTAACCACCTTTTTAGACAATGGGAAGAATTAATTCAAACATACACTGGAGATGATCCCTTGGAAAATTATTACAAATATATATCATGGATTGAACAAACTTATCCTAAACATGGCCATGAAGGCAACTTAGTGCCATTGCTTGAACATTGCTTAAATAAATTCGAAAGTGACAGAAGATACACTAATGACCAGAGGTTTTGTAAATTATGGATAAAATATGTAAGTTATTTATTTATGTGTTGCATCACTTATTCAAGTGAAATTTTCTTTTAGTTTGATTCTCAACCTAATCCACTGGAATTCTATCATATGTTGAAAGCAAAAGGTCTGTGCACAGGCTGTGCAGATTTTTATAAAGCAATGGCCTATTATCATGAAGCTGCAGGTGATTTTCCAGCTGCAAATAACGTATTTGAAGAAGGCAAAAGAAATTTAGCACAACCCTATGATGAATTAGAAAATGCACATCAAAATTTAATTGTGGCAGCTGGTCAACATGTAAGTACCAACTTAATTCACTTTATATTTAATATAAGGGATGCACATTCTTTGTTAAACAGGTAATATTTGGTCCAAATCAAACCAATCTCTTAGAAAAACGTCAAGCTCTTACCTCACTACATACCTACCGACCAGGACGAGTTTCTAGCATTCGGATTCCCAGTGCTAATGGATTAGTAACATTTCCATCAAATAGTTCAACTTCTTCAAGAAGTAACGCCGTTGTACATGTACACGAAGATAGAACAGGAGAAGAAGCAGCTGCTATTACAGAAGCTGCACCAATAAGTATAATAGCTGCAGCTAAAAGACAAGAAATACCAAAGGAAAACACATTAAAAGCAGGACCTTGGACAAATATTGTGCCTGTCAAGAAGAGAGTTATAGGCAGCAGTAGTGGAAATTTGACTTCGGGTTTCACAGGTACACATTTTTATATCTTTAAATAAAGTAAATATGTTATATTTCTTTTTTTTTTTTTAAGTACACGAAGATATAGATATGCCAAGAGAAATAATTTACCCAAAAGTATGTGCAGAAGATTATTCTGATTGGATAGTAAGTATTTGTTATCCAGAACCACCAAATCCAGCTTGTATTCCAATGTATCCAAAACATCGAGTCTATGGGGAACCAAATACTGAGTATAGCATTGAAGAGTTGAGGTCTTCAAGGTATATTCGAACACCTGTCGATTGTGAACCGATTATTACTGATGATCCAGAGGTTGAATTTATTGAAGAAATCCTACCGGAGGTGAGTTGAATTTTGTTCAAATGAACTACTTTGATATCCTTTGTCTAAAAAGTACCAGGAATATAGAATCCATCCAAATTTAATTTATCACCTTCAATGTAGACCTTTTTCAATTGATACACTTGTGCCAAAAAATAATCCAATCAATAATATATAAAAACTTTGAATGTATTTTATTTTTAGAGACCAACAATACAACAAAACGAAGTACTTAATAGATCTATTAACGAACATTCACAAATTCAGAAGCAAGAATTATTACCAAACAACGCAACACAAAACTTTCATCATCTCGTCAATACCTCCCAATCTCTCATGAGAAACTCATTTCAAAAAGATGTTCAAACGACGCCGCAGGGCTACCGGCAGATGCTAACCTCCGTTTCCAACGGAAATATGTCATCTCCAATGTCGAATATTCAATCATCCATGGGTAATATGCAATGTTCCATTGGAGCCGTGGGAAACGTTCAACCTCAAATGGTCAATATGCAGAACTTACAAGCACCAATGGCTAATGTGCAGTCTCCCTTGGGAAACTTTCAATCACCCATGGGAATGTTTCAGTCTCCTATGGGAAATGCACAATCACCTCTTGGAAATCAGTCCTTGAAAAGTCCTTCTTCACTGTGGCCTAAAGGATACAATGTATGGCAATCGCAATCCCCGCAACTAAAATCCGCAGCAGCGTTTGGAATTTATGAGCAGTCGTTGGATGAAAATCAGCCTAAAGGTAAGTGCATTAATTGAAACGTACTATCTACCAATTTAGTCAAGTCTTTTTTGGTATCAGAAAGTTGATTTTTGAATATTTTCACTAATTATTGATAAAAGGGAAACTCTTTAAGCTTAGCTCCTGTAAATTAATAGTTTTGTGGTATTTGCAAAACTTTTTATGCTCAAAATGCGCTTATTCGAAGATTTCAAGACTTTAAAGGAGAAAGAGTGCTTTTATCAGTCGATTTCTTGTCCAAAAATTTCTTAATGCTTGGAAATATCGATTCAAGCAGTAATCATAGCCCAGAGCATGAAATTCTCTTGTTTTGAGCATCGGTAAAAGGTCTAGTAACCACAGTAGTTTTGATTATCTGAACTCAGTATCACTAGAACATGTTCACAATGTATACAGAGTTCGGCAAAAGTCCGGGACCGGACTAATATAGAAGAAAATATAAATTTTGTGAAAAATCTTTTCATATCACAAATTTTACTCCAACTTAGGCTATAATTTGAAAATATTTCTTCCAATGAAGTGTGGCGTATCAAAGTTATATTTTTTCTTATGGAACACCCTATATTTTATTGCATTTTCTGATTGCCACTAAAAAATATAATACTCGTTCATAATGGTTCTCTATACCTAAATACAGTGGGTTCCGAGTTATACTGGCTTTTTTAAAAATGTGAACATTTCGAAAAAAATTAATAACTCATTGATATAACAAATTCTAGCAAATTGTCTCTTACATCTAAATAGTTGGACATTCGTGGAATGAGTACTAAATATCTCTTTACAGGGTGTTCAGAGTTTTCAGTTTCATTATTAGATCATTCAATGTGCAGTATCAGGCTTATTTTAAATGGAGCACCCTGTATTTCAATGATCATATTCAAAAATATCCTCGTTTGAATGATATGAGGGTGTCCTATACCTAGGTATCAAACTTTTCTTGCAATTTACAATTTTCTTGAATTTTATGCTAAATCAATTTTAAAACATCTGCAATTCTCTCTAAATTTCAAAGTAATGATCTTGGCATAGTTGTTGTAAGAAACTAAATAGATCACGTTTCAAGCCTCCAGAAAATACGGGATTTTGCTATCCTATACCAAGTGGTTGAAAAGATATAGCCACACTCACAGAAAAATTACTATCCACTTAGACGTTTTATGAAATAACAAGAAACAAAAAAGTTTCACACAATACGAGTGTTATGTTGAAGATTGGTTTAATTATCATGATTTAGAACATTAAAATACAACATACATAAAAACGGAACTAACAACAAACATCTAAAAGTAATAAACTTTTTGTTTTTTGTTATTTCTTAAAATGTTTAAGTGGATAGTGATTTTTCTGTGAGAGTGGCTATTTCTTTTCAACCACTCGATATAGCAAAACCCTATGTTTTCTGAAGGCTTACAATGTGATCTATTTAGTTTCTTACAACAACTATGCCCAGATCATTAGTTTGAAATTTAGAGAGAATTGCAGATGTTTTAAAATCGATTTAGCATACAATTAAGGAAAATTGTAAATCACACGAAAAGTACAATACACATATAGGACACCCTCATACCATTCGAAAGACGACATTTTCTTAAATATACGAATGTCCAACTATTTAGATGTAAGAGAAAAGTTGCTAGAATTTGTTATATCAATGGGTTATTAATTTTTTTCGAAATGTTCACATTTTTAAAATAGTCAGCATAACTCGGAACCCTCTGTATTTAGGTATAGGGAACCATTATGAAGGAGTATTATATTTTTTAGTGGCAATCAGAAAATGCAATAAAATATAGGGTGTTCCATAAGAAAGAACATAACTTTGATACGCCACACTTTATTGGAACATATTTCAAAATATTTTCAAATTATAGTTTAAGCTGGAGTAAAATTTGTGGTATGAAAAGAATTTTCACAAAATTTATATTTTCTTCGATATTTGTCCGATCCCGATTATCAAATATTTAGCCGAAACTTTCTATATTTAATTTAAATGTATGTTTATGTTGTAGGTAGTGCCATGAAAACCGCATTCAAAGTACTAAACGCCGATGAATTGGCAGAAACAGGTTCGAGAGGCGGTATGGATGTAGCGGCGCAAGCCACCGACAGCGCTAAACCAATGCCTCAATTTAACGATAACAGCTCGTCCTCCACCGAAGACCTATTCGCCCGAGACGGACAAATAGATGACGATTACGTAAATACGGATGTATTTAATTTTAATCTTACAGCTATGAAAGTCAGTACTCCACAAAAAGCGACCAGAGATAATAATGCTCTCAGTACGATTTTAGAAGAATCCAAGGCTAGTTACGGGTAAGTTTCGTCGTCGAATTTATTTGAAAACTTTACCCAAGTAAATTTTATTTTTAGTTCTTCGTCGAGTTCCGGCTCAAACGCGAAATCGGTGCACTTCAACAAAACCAACAAGATGAGCACCATCTCCGAAGAACATAATAATTACTTAGCGCAAAATTTGATGGCGAACGCCGAGTTGCGCTCGAGTCTTTTGGCCGATTATATGGACATGGCCCCACCTCCGCGGTCTATATTAATCGACGACGACGACGACAAGATATCTGCCGATCGTATAGAAACTCCAGTTCGGACTATACCAGCTCCGGCAAATGTAGTTCCGTTGGATTTTATCCCATCCGATCCTTTTAAGAGCAGTTTGATTCAACAATTATTGGAAAGGGTGTCTTTTCCGGGTCCCCATAGATTCGGATACATGCAAATTCAATTTATACCCAGGCTTTGCGTTAAAAAGGATCCGGTCTTCGTTGGTGAGTGATTCTATACATTAATTCCGACAAATATTGTGTGTCCAGTTACTGAACACCTGATAATATCGAAAGCTCCTGAAAAGTCGCTGAAGATTTCACTTTGGGCTCAATTTGTAGGTCACGGCAGGTGCCTTTAAACGAGAAAAAACTTAATTAACTTTTAAGCGGGCGGACGAATTATTGTTCCATAACTAGGCAAAAAATTGACTGATCACTTACACCAGGTCTGAAGGTTTCGTCCTTTTCAGTCTTCTCCTTAGGTTGTGTTGATCGAGAAGCTGGAGCATCTCGATGTTAACATGATCATGTAACCTGTCTTCGTGGTTTTGGGCATATCTCATAATTTCTTCCTTAACTGTTGGTGCATTGAGGTCTCTGTGCAGATTTGCATTTTGGATATAATATGGAGCGTTCACAATAGTACGGAGTACTTTGTTTTGGAATCTTTGTATGGGTGCTATGCTGGTTGAACTGGCACAGCCCCAAAGCTGTAGTCCGTATGCCTAATTGGGTTTTAGAATCTGCTTATATATAAGCAATTTATTATGTGTTGAACTTTGGAATTTTCTACCTATAAGCCAATACATTTAATAAATTTTGTATCTAGTTCCTTCCTTTTCTTCTTTACATGCTCCTTCCATCTTAGCTTAGCATCCAGAGTAGTTCCCAGATATTTTGCTGTGTTTCCATATGGTACCTCCATTCCATTAACTGTGATTGGTATGTTTTGATTATTCGTTTTATTTGTAAAATTCATGCTTACCGATTTTGATTCATTTAGCTTTATTCTCCACTTCTTGGTCCATTCGTTGAATTGATTAGTGGCTCTTTGTAGCTTTTCAGTAGCTTCTTCCACATTTGTTCCTGTTGCAAGAAGAGCGGTGTCATCAGCAAATGTGGCAATTTTTATATCATTCATATCTGGTATGTCATATGTATATAGTAGGTATAGAACTTGCCAAAGCACGCACCCTTGTGGCACACCTGCTTTTATTTGTTTTAGTTCAGAGTATTCAGTTTCTTGTTTAACTCTGAAAAATCGATTTGTTATGTAGGATTCCAATAACTTTGCATATTGTTTTGGGAGAATGAAAAATGAAGATCGTCTTATTATCTACAAAAATGGTCCTTATTATTTTTTTCGAAACGTCGATAGTTATCGAGATAATGAGACCTAAAAGTCTCCTCATTTCAGCTGCTGCTCTGCCTGTAGGAATTCTGCTGTCTATGCATTAACTTGTAAGCGGGCGGACGAATTGTTCCATAACTCGAAAAAAAATTGACATTTTCCGATGATTCAAAGTTCATCGCAATGGGAAGACCCTTAGCTATCATACCATGTGACTTGCAGCTCAATCGTACTAGACAAAAATATTTTAAAAAGCGGTCAAAGTTTTTTTCCACAAAATTTTTAGACTATTTCATTAATTTCTTCGTATTTAAAAAAAAATAGTCTTTTATCCTAATTTTTTTTATAATGGAACCTTAAGACTTCTTGAGTAATCTCAGAAATTTTTTTTAATATCTTTTTTGCGTTTTGATATAGTAGTTTACCTAACTAGTGCGGAAAGTGATACTTTTCCGCACGCTATTGCAGATGGCCGAACGACGCTTTAGCGGAGTTCGGCCAGCAATCGCGTGCGGAAAAGTCACTTTACGCACGTGTTAGGTACACTATTTTTTCTACTAGCATGCGTAAAAAAACCCAATAGTTAACATAAAGAAACATTTCTTATTAAATACATATCAACAAATTAATAATTATTATTTGACATTCATTTGATGAGGCTTATACCGGGGCCATTGAAAAATGATTGAAAAATAAGTTTTTTTTAATTGAAAATTATAGCAGAATTATAATAAATTTATTAATGTTTCAGTCATTTGGTAAGCTAAAAGCATACAAATATATATTTTAAATATTCAAATGTCAGTATACTCCCCAAAAACTTGACAAATTTACTTTTCCGCACGTTAGTAGAAAAAAAAATTGATTTGTTTATTTATTTATTTTAAAAAAAGTCTTTTTTTACCGATGTGATCAATTTCCCTTATTTCTGGAAAATGATTGGATTTTATTAAAAATCAAAAAGTACATTCGAAAACAAGACACTCTAAGATTAGAAATGATGTGCATTGATAAGCAATATATATAGGATGATGAATTTTTAAATCGCGCTTGTTCCACAGATTGTACAGAACTCCGAAAACGGCTGAAAAATGTAAATGAACAAAAAACATTTTTGTCAAGTACGAACGAGCTGCAAGTCATATGGAATGATAGTTAAGAGTCTTCCCATTGTGATGAACTTTGAATCATCGGGAAATGTCAATTTTTTGCCTAGTTATGGAACAATAATTCGTCCGCCCGATTAAAAGTTAATTAAGTTTTTTCTCGTTTGAAGACACCTTCCGTGACCTGCAAATGGAGCCCAAAGTAAAGTCTTCAGGGACTTTCCAGGAGCTTTGTTCCTTCTTTTACTGGACTTAGTATATTTTTTATCTTACAGGTAGAGAAAGGTACGTGCTGGAAAAACAGCTGGGAAAAGGTACTTTCGGAACTGTTTATAAAGCACTAGATTTAGGTAATTGTACTACTGTGGCGATGAAGTATCAAAAACCGGCAAACAAATGGGAATTTTATATATGTAGGGAATTACAATCTCGTCTAGCACAGCATCCTCTTAGAGATAGGTTTATGGATATACCTTTGGCGTATTTTGGTAAGTGAGAAAAAAGTTATCGGAAAAAGCTGTCGATCTATTTGTCGTTATCTATTATAATTCATTTAAAAACCAGGAGTAATTTAAAATGCCTCACTCACTACTAAAAGTTACCAGATTAGTTACTAAAGGGTGTGTTCCGAAAAAGTAGTCAACAGTCGTGTTCTAAATATTATATTAAATATGACTTAATAGCAAAGACATTAGTCATAAGTCGATTTCTTCTCTGATTTGCAGTATATTCTTTAAATGTACCTAAGCATGAAACAGAATGTTAAACGTTTTCCTGTTTCGTTTCTAATTCAAACTGAAATATTACAACATCCACATTACTCTATTACGGCTATTTTAAGTAACTAAACAATGTAATGCTTTAAAAAGAAAGTCAATAGGTTAATTTTTGAATAGTTTCGACTAGTATACTGCCGTCCACAGCTAAACCCCCGTAAAAAACGAAAAATGAGATATTGTATCTGGTATAATGAAAATATTAAAAACTTGGATCTTTTCTATGCTATAACCTCGTATTTTGCTCAAAAACTCTAAAAAACGATCCTTTTTCACCCGTATTTGCAAAAAATACCTTAAATGCTAAGAAAAGTTCACGTATTTTTGTTTTACTATAGGATAAACACGTACTTGCAATCAAATACGTAGTATTTTCTTTAGTAAAATTCAAATACGGGTATTACGCGTAGCGTCTACAATATTTCGGGCGTGTTCGTACGTGTTTCTTTCTAATTGTCTTAGTATTCCCATAATATCTAGTCAGAAAGAAGGGTCATTGTTGAAAAAATGGAACTTGAAGAACTGTGGAAAAATTTGCCTTCTGTAGCTAAAGTTTAAAAAGAAACTCCAAAACTACATTTCTAAAATTACTGAAAAATTAATTAAAAGTAATGAGTATGAGTTATAATTTGGAAGAAATAATAATGATAATTGGAGAAAACTCGATTTTTTGCAAGAAAAAATATATTTTGGACATTCCAGACCCATCACAACCCCGCCCGTCTTGACGTATGCTAGGGTAGTGATTCCAAGGCGGGAGTAACGGCGAGTTTGAGGTGGGTTTGGTTGGTAGGCATCTCCATGGGGATGAGTCCAACACCGTCTGGGTACTTACTGTTTGAGTACCCAGTCGAACATGAGTTTCCCATCTCGGCCCGAAAAAAAAAATCCGAGAATTCCAAAATTGTCAAAATCAATTTCGACATTAGCTGTCAAAAACCAGGGAAGCAGCTTTGGAAAATCCGGACTGACCCATCACAATCTAACGGGAAAACATCCTAGAAAATCTTGGTGATATAATACCAGAAAATAGAGAAAGTTTTAGCTGGGACTACCTGAAAAAAATGTTTTAATATAAAACAATGTTAAGATGTTTCTATTTTAACTTGATTATTAGGTATTATTGTCGCATATGTGTGTATAATATTAAAATAAAACTGTATAGCTGCTTTACTGTAAAATTGGATTGCAAAAAATTGTTCGTTTCCTTAGGAATATCCCGGCATTTCTACCTTTTCTCCTAGTACATATCCCAATTAATATAGCTGCAATCACCGTATTATCAAAATACCGGTATTGTCCCTAGTATAAGGCCTCATTTTTCATAACTATATCAACCGTATGGGTTTTTATTTTATGAAAGTAATAAAATATGAAGGTTTTCACATTGTACGGCAGTATATATGGTACCAACACAGTATAGGAACGAACCAGTAGTATAACTCATAAATTTCATTCTTAAATTGCCAGAGCTTTTGATGACCTTGATTCATTTTATCATAGGCGTAGGTGCATACGTTTTAAAATGACTTGAACGTGTTGAATGTTTTTTCTTGAATATTGTAGAACAGCACTGATGAGTGAATAAAACAATAGTCTTATACAAAATATTTATTGGTTTTTCCATTACAATTTTCATTTTATTATTTTAAAAATTTTTATGGACAAATTTTAATGTGTAATATAGTCGTACCCTGAAGAAAAGTTTCATTAAATATTTTATTGGAAAATCAACACGAGGATGTACAAACTCAGTTGTTTGACTAATATTTATGAGTGATTCAACAATATTATCTTCCGTAGCAACTTTCTCAAAATTCATTTGGAATAATGTGTCTAATAATGAGATGTATTGTACAAAATTTTCATGCGGCATATTTAAGTTTCCAAAAGTATCCTTATTCGTATTTTCATAAGCTCTAAGGTAACAGTATAAAAACGAATCGTCTAAATTCTGATACGCTTGTGAATACGTCTCATATACGTTGCATGTATGAATTTCCGAACAGTTTTTAATTAAATAACCACAAAAGTAGCTAACAAAATTCTTTTCCAATA
The DNA here is from genome assembly GCA_910591675.1 of Galerucella calmariensis. Lineage (NCBI taxonomy): Eukaryota > Metazoa > Arthropoda > Insecta > Coleoptera > Chrysomelidae > Galerucella > Galerucella calmariensis. The sequence continues at coordinate 30,631 of CAJUYG010000399.1, forward strand.
AATTATTTGCCTGAAAGTCTTTGGGCATTGCAGTATTTGATGAAAGAAATATTGTTGGAATAGCCTCTTTTTCTTTTATGAGGTTGCATAATCATGTCTGGTTCAAAATGAGCACCACATTAACGATGACTACTATTGTATAGAGTTTCTATTTTTGGCATCAAGTCAGGCCTATCGCATGCTTCGAGCCAAACTTTAGCTTTGAAACAAAAACAACAAATTAAATCAATGCATGAAACTAAGGCTCATAAATGTAATATGAAGATCAAATAATAAAGTATTATACTAACAGTTTCTCACCTTTCTGAATCCTTTGGAAAAGGTATAATTTTCCATCACAATTATAATATTTAATGTTACATCCACGAACTACACACACACACTACCCGTTTTCTTCTTTTTAATGGTATCCACTGCAAAAAGAATGCTTATAAACTATACAAATAATACCGAAAACCCGTAAAAATATAAGGTGTAATAAATACTTTTATTCGCAAATTCACCGCTGGCACTTTGGTTGGATAGCAGCACAGCACTGGCCGCCGGATGAGATACTCATCCGAACAACGTTGAAGATCACAGAGAGCTCGGCAGTGTAACGTCACGAGATAACATACTGGTTCGTTTCTATACTGTGCTTATACTACTGGTTCGTTTCTATAATGTGGTACATATGTAAAACTATTATCTATCATTCTTTACAACGAATACCGGTGTGTTGTCGAAACTTTGTAAATAAAGTTACTACAAAGTAACATGAAGAAATGATTCGAACGATATTACAATATTGAATAGAATAATATTCAAAATACTTCACAAAATGGATAATTAATAACTTTGAATCTAAATCAGGAGATTCAGATTCACATCGACAAACAAACAAATTATGGTCATTGTTGATTATTATTTTATTATATTTCTTTTGATTAAATTGGAAAGAATATGACAATAATTGATAATATGTTCTAGCAATAACCATACTACGAAATTAATAACTTTGTAGAGCAATATGCAATATTAATTTGAACGTTTCCAACAGTTATCCTTATGTTGTCGGATTAGGTGTAGGAACATCTTTTCATACCACAAATTTTACTCCAACTTAAACTATAATTTAAAAATACTTTGAAACATACAGGGTCTTTCAATAAAGTGTGGCGTATCAAAGTTACATTTTTCCTTATTGGAACACCCTATATTTTATTGCATACTGATAACTCATTGGTATAACAAATTCTAGCAAATTTTCTCTTACATCTAAATAGCTGGACATTCGTGGAATGTATTCCACGGTTGAGTACTAAATATCTCTTTACAGGGTGTTCAGAATTTTCAGTTTCATTATTAGATTATTCAATGTGCAGTATCAGGCTTATTTTAAATGGAACCCCCTGTATTTTAATAATTCATCGTATTTAGAAAAATTTCCTCTTTCGAATGGTATAAGGGTGTCCTAAACCTAGGTATTATACTTTTCGTGCAATTTACAATTTTCTTAAATTTTATGTCGATTTTAAAACATCTGCAATTCTCTCTAAATTTCAAGCTAATGATCTTGGCATAGTTGAACACTCTGTAAAGAAATATTCAGTACTTAATCGTGGAATACATTCCCCGAATGTCCAACTATTTAGATGTAATGCCCGTTTGTAATTATCAATGATTTAGTACAAGTTTTAGTCATATTTTTAGGATCCTAAACTTAGGACACTAAAATATTGACAAGAAAAAAATGTGTTTGCAACACACCATGTTTTAGTCACTTATTTAGGTTGTGATTATGCGCACTGAGCAGTATGATTTTGTTGTAACCTGTCACTTTTCAGATTTTAGCAAAGAATTTGAATTTTTTAATTTAAATATGTATCAGACAACAATGGACACAGAATTTTTATTGATAGCAGCAGCAACTCTTATTAATATAGTAGCAGTTAGGAATTATATAAGAAAGAGAAGCCCACATGTGCTGATTTTTATATTAAGAACTCTTAACTATGTAAAGGCAAGGTCTTTCTTTATATAGTTCCATAAGTCGAGGTACTTGATCATGAGACCACGACAATTTTGATATTTAAAATAGCTCAAACGAAAAACTTTCACATACACAACATTCTCACCCCTCAATAAACGATATAATATATATAAACGTTGGTTATGTAGCAGAGCCAGTGTCACCACCATCATCATGAAAAATAAAAAAATCAATAACCTTAAAATAAAGTTAACCCTATATGTTTGCCCCAAGTTGTCATTTAATTGATAGAAAATAGGACTGGTTCTATGAATATTTTCTATCAATTAAAATTGAACAAAAATAGGACAAGTTTCCACAATTTCAAAATTGACTGGAAAATCGATGATAAATGTATATATATCTATAATTTATTTAGGATCCTAAAAAATTGACTAAAACTTGTACTAAATCATTGATAATTACAAACGGGCATAAGAGAAAATTTGCTAATATTTGTTATATCAATGAATTATTAATTTTTTTCGAAATGTTTACATTTTTAAAAAAGTCAGCATAACTCGGAACCCTCTGTATTTAGGTTATAGGGAACCATCATATTTTTTAGGGGCAATCAGAAAACGCAATAAAATATAGGGTGTTCCATAAGAAAAAATATAACTTTGATACGCCACACTTTATTGGAAGACCCTGTATATTTCAAATTATAGTTTAAGATGGAGTAAAATTTGTGGTATAAAAAGATTTTCCGAAAAATTTATATTTTCTGCGATATTTGTCCGGTCCCGGACTTTTGCCGAACTCTGTATAACAAATAAATAGTACATTTGACTCTTCAAAGGGTGACGCAGATAAATTTAATTTGTTTAAATAAAGTCTGAATTTTTCTTTGAGGCTTACAAAACTTTGTCCAACATAGATCTCATTTTTGTTCTTCGAACCACATTTTTTACTCATCACAATTTTTTTAAAGTCCTGGTATTCCACCAATATTTTACCAACTTCTAGAGAAATTTTGAAGAAAACATGAATTTTTTTGGTTTTTCATCCAATATTTATTTATTTATCTGTCAGAACTATCAAACATGGAAACTATCCTCCTGGTTTTTAAATTAGGTATAAATCTTAAAAAATCCACCAAGCTGAATTTCTTTTATATTTTCAGGTGATCAGGCTTCGCTAATAATCTCAGGATATATACCAGGAGGCTCTCTTTTAGACTTAGCCAATATGCACAAACAAAAATCAGGCAAAACAATGAAAGAATGTCTAGTAATCTATTTTTGCATTCAGATGCTTCAAATAATTCAAGCCATGCACGAAGTACGAATAATACACGCCGATATCAAACCCGACAATTTTCTGGTATTCGTCACTCCCGAAAATACGGTCGGTTTGCAGCTCATAGATTTCGGTTGCAGTATCGACATGACGCTGTTTCCACCGAATACCACATTCAAAAGACGAGTTACCACCGAAGATTTCGTTTGTTGCGAAATGTTGGACGGCAGACCGTGGAACTATCACACCGATTTATTTTGTATCGCAGCTACGGCACACGTACTTCTTTTCGACGCTTACATCAAGTTACAGAAAAGGGATAACCTTTGGTCGATTCAACAGAGATTTCCACGATATTTAAAAGTAGATTTGTGGAATATGTTTTTCAGCAGTCTGCTTAACCAACAGGTGAGTTTACAATTTCCATAATATATTTTCTCAACCTCGATTGCTAAATCCCAATAAATGCCATTTATCTTCAGTGTCTAAATATATGTCATCTGTCTTTAGTGTCTAAATCAGGGGTCGGCAGCTTTTTGCTATAGCAGGGCCACAATATGTTGCCAGAGTATCAGTGCGGGCCGCACTTATTTTTATATTTATATGTTCGGGCATGTATTTTTAATATTTGAAATAAAACGCATATATATTCATACAATCATGTCTATTTTAATTGAATTACTATACTGACATAAAAGTAAGAACTAGTGAGATTTTTGCGGCTTCATTTGACTTGCAAGTTTTTTAACGTCTGCTTTCATTTTAGTAGTACACAAATATGTACTATTCAGTTTCAGTTTATTCATTATAAATATTTAAATACAGTAATTTTACAATTTACTTCATTTCATTTAATATCCTCCAACTCGGTCCGTGCCTAGACAAAATTTTTTCTGTTTTGCACTGGACTAAGTTTTAAGATATCTTATTTATTGTATAGGTAACAAAAGGTTGGTGTTTTCAACTTTAGTTTTGCTGTAGGGTAAAGCAGAGGAAGCATAACACCCAACGGAGAATAATTAATTATTTTCGTACATAGAAACATTGATGCTATCATTTACCGATTTATTGATAATGTCATTTTTAAGATATAATATCCATAAACAATTGTGAGTGAGTAGTTATGTAGTTTTTTATATGTTTTTTAAATTTAAATAGTTTGGGTTCTGTTTTAATACTAATTGGGATTAGGTTATAAAATTTTGGACCGAAGAAAAAAAATGATCTTTGAGTTACAGTTTTTTTAAAATACGGGACATGTAGATCCATATTTGCTAAAGACCGTGTTAATTTTTTTCTTTGTGGTTAAATTTGTTGGGATTGTTATATACGTTTAGAATGCAGCTATAGATATAAAGTGTCTTAATATTAAATATTTCAGTTTCCTCATATAGCTTTTTTCTTGAATAGTCTTGTTTTTTTAAATATAATTCTAAGTAAGGTGTTTTGAACTGTCTCTAAAATCTTAAGTGTTGTATTAAAAGTCCCACCCCATGCAATAATGCAATATCTTAAAACCGATTCTGCAAGCGAATTATAAATTATTTTCAACTTATTTTCGGAGAGAATATCCCTTAAGGTATAAAATTTGTGCATTAATGCTCTTAATCGCTCACTCACGTGGGTAATATGTTCCGACCATCGCATATGCTGATCGACATAAACACCCAGGTATTTTATAGAGGAGATTTTATCTATTTTTGAACAATTACAATTTTTATCTGATGTACATTGGGGTTCATGTAATTGTATAGTAAATTCAGTTGATCGACAGTTGTAGGACTGAAAGTGATATATGTATTTCGTTTTCTTGATATTTAGTGTCAGTTTATTGAAATTAAGCCACATGCTAATATTTTTTAAGTTAATTTCTGTATTTGTTTTAACATTCTCCCAATTTTTACCAATAAAGATTATTGCAGTGTCATCGGCATAGCTAATTAGGTGTCCGTTGAAATTATTTATTTTTGTAATATTATTTAGATATATAATAAAAAGCAATGGTCCTAACACCGTGCCCTGTGGAACACCAATTTTTATTTTGGATTCAGAACTTAATTCAGTGCCTACTTTTACTCGCTGTAATCTATCTTTTAAGTAATCTGATATGAGTTTTAACGCAATTCCCCTGACACCATAATTATTTAACTTATCTAATAGGATTTCATGAGATACCGTGTCGAAAGCCTTGGCTAGATCGAGAAAAATTGCAATGCACTTTAAAGACTCATCCAAGGCTCTCACCGTACTCTCCACCAAATCTACCACCGCATTTTCAGTGCTTCAGTTCTTTATGAATCCATATTGTTTTTTAGTTATAATGTTATTTAGGTTGAAAAATTTAAGCAGTCTTTCTTTTAACGCCATCTCAAATATTTTTGCAAAATTGCTTATTAAGGAGATGGGCCTGTAATTATTAACCTTACTTGCATCTTCCGATTTATAAATAGGTGTCACCAATGATTCTTTCCATTGCAGGGGTATTTTTCCACTCTGGAAACATAGATTTATTATATGTGCTAATGGCTCTGATATAAGCAAATGAATACTTTTTATAGTTTTTACCTGTATTTTATCTGGGCCAGGGGAACAATTGTTTTTTAACTTTGATATTAGTATGATTATCTCCATATTATCTACTGGTTTTAGGAAAATACATGACTGGACTTTATCATTGATTGTAAATTTGTCAGGTAAGGTAACCGGAGGTATTTTATTTGCCATTTCCGTTCCGATGTTGGAAAAAAAATTGTTAAATACATTGGCTTTCTCTTTATTATTATTTACTGGCATTTTATTGCTATTAAAAATAGTTGTGTTTTCAATATTTTTAGATTTTTGTGGACTACCTGAAATATCATTTATAACTTTCCACATTTTTTTTGTGTCATTACCTGCTTCATTTATTTTTTTTTTGATAATAATTGTTTTTAGTTTACCAAACATAGTTATTATCTGCTGCTCAAACTTTTTCAATTCTCTGAAGTTTTCAGAACTCAAACCTCCGTAGAACTGTATCAAGTCAGTGCTTTCCTTGAATGCCGTTTTAAGTGTGCTATTACTTTGCAAATCTACTATGTTCATTTGCAAATTGCTTGGTACCTCACTAATATCAATTGCAAAAGGGTTTTGGAATATTTCCATGTTAAGGGAGCTCTTTTTAAAGTCGGTGAATCGATTTACAAACTCAATTTGTAGTTGTGTTAACACGTTTCTCATTGTAATATTTTGCCAAACAAAACTATCTCCAGCTTCTTCCACTGCAAGCGTTTGTTGAGCTGATTCAGTTCCTTATTTTATAAATTAAATACGTTGTAAAATTATATGTTCCAGTTAGCACCAACAAATTCAACTCCACATTCAAAAAATAATTATAACATGACATACTCGTAACTAACTTCATGTCATGTAACTACTATCCCCGTCCTTATAATATTTACCTATCAATCTGAAGGAGCGAGCTTTCAAGAATACTCTTATGGCCCAGCAGCATGGCCGTATATATTCTAGTGAATTTATATGGCCTTTTGCTTGGGTATTTTTTTCTTACGGACCTCAGGCTTGCGGGCCGCACCGAGATAGTCCAAGGCCGCATGCGGCCCGCTGGTTGCCGGTCCCTGGTCTAAATAGATGTCATATGTCTTAAGTGTCTAAATATATGTCATCTGTCATTACTTGTCGCACATCGAGTAAAGTGTTTTTATTTGTTTTCAGACTGGTCCAGCGGACGCCCTATCTCTCGTTTTGATGTTAGAGCAGACCTTAGAAATTCTCAACAAAGACTCATCTTCCTCATTACCGAGTCAGATGAGGTATATTGTTAACTTGCTTAAAAATCGATAGTCCTTTTGAGCAGTCTCTAGGTATTTTTTATTATGATAATAATTTATGTATTTTTAATTGTAGTTTAGGCTTACCCTTAAAATATTATTATTTCTACAAGGCTGTTTTTTTTTTTGTTGAAATTAGATTTGTAAATGATAGTTTCTCAGAGAGATTATAATTGTCAAGTATAAGTCGAATGACAATATACCTATTCATTGTTCTGTTTTATCCCTTGTGTATTAAAAATCTTTGAAAAGAAAAAAAATAACAGTAAGTTGGTTTATATCCGCGATGACAGGTGTATGTAGTAGGTAACTATTTAATTGTTACTTCATTCATCTAAATGTATCTAATAAATGTTCACGCTGAATTTGTCTTTTTCCAATAATCCCTACACCTTTCTTTTTTTCTTCTTTCATTAGCTTGATGGCTTTGGCCAATTGATTGTTTTTGTATTAAAATTTTGTCTTTATTCATTTTATTTTTTCTAATGGCTTGAACATAATATACAGAGTGTCCAACGAAGTTTTGCCAGTATATATCTCTAGAACTATTTGAGCTACGATATTGAAATTGGGCCGTTATAAACCGTACGTAGTATTACACAATTTAAGCAATCAGCTACTTTGCTACAATGTCACGTAGTATAATTTTCAGAAATTTTAATGAGACAACCTGTATATTGTTCCACTGCTCTAAAGCCCTACTTATACTAATTCGGCGATACCTATTTTTTTGTGTTAGTTGGTTAGAAACGACAAAATAATTTTTATAAAGTTTTTTATTTGAAAAACAATGAGAGCTAAAAAACAAAAAGAATTGGAATACAATAACTTTTACTACAGTTGATGTCCACCTTCATTCATGCTGCTTCAATACTTTCTGGTGTAACAGATTGGCAAGCTGATCTGATTCTGTTTTTAAATCATCTACATCATTAGGAGCTGTAACATAAACTAATCCTCTTAAATATCCCAAAAAAAAATCTAGGATTATATCTGATGAACGAGCCCGCCAAGGTATTGTACCATTTCTCCCAATCCATCTGTCTTTGAAATACACATTCAGATGTGACGTTACTCGCTGTGCACCATGAACCATCTCTCTCCGTCGTCTCCGATCATAGTATCATAACATTCAAGTTAGAACTAGGCATATCTGAGGTAAGCCTCAGGAGAATACCAAGAAAAACAGATTGGGACAACTATAACACCTGTCTGAAAAGAAATCTAGCACATATCCAGAGGAAAGGAAGGGCTAAGCACCATCTCGACCTGGAAAATGAGCTAGAGGATTTGAACAGGGCAATAATTGATGCGTTTGAATCGAGCTGCTCTCTTCAAAAACAACGAAGCAACAAAGATACACCCTGGTGGAACAAACATCTGTCAGAACTAAGATCTCAAGCCCGGGACCTTTTTAATAAAGAAAAACTCACCGGAGACTGGCAGAAATACACCGAGGTGAGAAACACCTATTACAAGGAAATTAGAAAAGCTAAAAGGAATAGCTTTAGAAAATTCTGTGTAGATATAAACACAAAACCTGCTGCGGCAAGACTTCACAAAGTTATGGCGAAAAGTACGGTCAACACAGATATGGCTTTGAGGAAGCCAGATGGTGAATATACCGAAAATGAGGGGGAAAGAGTTCGACTCTTACTAGAAACTCATTTTCCAGGGAGTGCCTATAAGAAGTCCTGTCCCCTTAAGCGGCTCAATCTAAGTGGAACATCCACTCCATGGTGGTGCCATGAGATTGACCTGCTTAGGAAGGCAGCGAGAACATCTTTCAACAAGGCCAAAAATACCAGACTTCAAGAGGACTGGAACGCATACAAGTCTCACCTCAGGAAGAACAAAACAGTCATCAGACAAAAACAAAGAGAGGCGAGACCTACTGCGAGGAAATCGAAGATTTCCCCCAAGCAGCCAGACTCCAAAAAGCCCTCTCCAAAGACCCCCACCGTCACATTGGTACACTAACCAAAGAGGATGGCACAAAAACTGCCAACCTCGAGGAAAGCCTTAAACTATTAATGTCAACTCACTTCCCTGACTCCAAAACTGCTAACACAGTAACATGGAAGGAAGAGGAACACCACAACCCGACGGATGATGACTGGCGGATAGCGCGACAGATCGTCAACGAGGACAGATTAAGGTGGGTCATCTCTTGCTTCTCCCCCTTTAAATCACCAGGAACAGACGGCATTTATCCAGCTCTACTTCAGTGGGGCCTGGATGCTTTAACGCCGCACCTGGTAGGAATCCTCAGATCCTCATTGGCACTGAGGTATATTCCAAAAGGTTGGAGAGAAGTCAAAGTTGTGTTCATACCAAAACCAGGAAGAATGGACTTTTCTACTCCAAAAGCATATCGACCCATCAGCCTCACATCGTTTTCAATGAAGACCTTGGAGAGGCTGTGCGAACGATATATAAGAGATGCAGTGATAACGCAAAACCCATTGCACCCAAACCAACATGACACTCCGGGGAGATCAACCGATTCGGCTCTTCACCTTGTGGCGGGCCGCATCGAAAGATCGCTGGAAAACAAGGAGTCCACCCTGGGCGTATTCATAGACATAGAAGGTGCGTTCGACAAAACCACTTTTCCTAAGATAACGAACGCACTTGCCAACAAGAATATCCCCCAAACTATAAATGGCTGGATATATAACATGCTCTCAAAAAGAGTAATAAAAATCAGTGTAGACGATGTTACCATCAAAGGCTTGGTTGTAAAAGGGTGTCCACAGGGAGGGGTACTTTCACCACTACTGTGGAACATGGTCTTAGACTCCTTGGTCAGCCGCCTCAATGATGGCAACCTCTACACAATAGCTTATGCAGATGATCTAGTCATTCTGCTAACAGGAAGATTTGAGGAGATACTCTGTGCTCTAATGCAAGAGGCCCTCAACATCATAGAACAATGGTGCAGAGACTATTCTCTGTCAATAAATCCAAAGAAGACAGAAATGGTACTCTTCACGAAAAAAAGGAAGCTTGCAAAACATCAAGTGCCAAAGCTCCTAAATACCGAACTTAAGTTCTCATCAGAGGTGAAATATCTAGGTGTCACATTTGACAGTAAGTTAACATGGAACTCTCATCTAGAAAACAGAGTAAAAAAAGCATACATCTCTTATGAACAGTGTCGTAGAACCATCGGCCGTACCTGGGGAATGTCACCCAGGGTTACTGCCTGGATCTACACTGCCATCATCAGACCTATGCTAACATACGGCGCGATTGCCTGGGGAGTTAAAGCAAACCAGCTGACAGTCGTCCGTAAACTGGATCAAATTCAAAGAACAGCATGCCTCAACACAATAGGAGGCATGAGAACCACACCAACCAGAGCGATGGAGGTGATCCTTGGTCTCACTCCCCTTGACATACACATCAGGGAGGTTATTTTGATGACCATGACACGCTTACGCTCTACCGGTATACAACCTGACGTAGGATCTGGTAGATTGAGACGTAACCTATGGCGTGAGGCACTCAATGAGGTCCCACTGCTGCAGGCAAATAAGGACGCAATCTCACCACAATATGCCTTCCACAGGCCCTACAAGGTAATCATCAAATATAACACACAAGACACATCAGAAGAAGGCGCACTCCGCATCTTCACGGATGGCTCTAAAACCAATATGGGCTCAGGATGTGGAATTTACTCCAGATCTCTGAACCTAAACATCAAATGGGCGATGGACTGTAATGTCAGCGTTGCTCAAACAGAGCTCACTGCTATCTACATCGCCGCAAAAGAGATTACCAAAAGAAACACAGGTAATAAAATTCACATCCTCACGGATAGTAAACAAGCACTACTAGCCCTGAACAGACCACGTATCACATCAGGCCTAGTACTAGAGTGTCACCTGTCCCTGATCGAAGCCTGTAGCAACAACGAAGTCACTCTAGGCTGGATCAAGGGGCACAGTAAATCGAAAGGTAACCACATTGCCGACTCACTAGCCAGGAAAGCAGCCTCCCAAAAACTCTTGGGACCTGGCAGTTTCATTGGTCTGTCGGCGTCGGCTATGATTGACCTAATAAAGAAACACTCCCTTGATAAGTTTAAGGGTAGATGGGACGATGCAGAAGGTTGCAGGCTTGCCAAGGAACTGCTGCAGTACCCGGACAGCAAAGTAGCCAAAAAATACGTGACTATGAACAGACAGAACCTTCGGACAGCCACGGGTATTCTGACCGGTCACTGCCACCTACGAAAACACCTCTACAGACTGGGTCTGTCTGACACTTCACTCTGTAGAGGATGTGAACAGGAAGATGAGACTGTCGAACACATTCTTTGTGAATGTCCGACACTCTCTCAATTTAGGTTTTCCGTATTCGGCGAGTACAGGCTAACACAAGCCAACATGAGAGAGCTTACTTCCGGCGACGTTATCGCCTACTTCAAGCAAGTAGGCTGGATGACGAGCCAGAAGGAAATCTGAACCTCGGAAGGATGCACAATGGGCCAATTGTGGCCTAAGTGCTGTGGGGGTCACCCACCCTTCAAATTCTTACAGATACAGATGGACCCATTGCGTGAAGTAGTAGAACTAGCTTATTGACGACGAGAGAAAACCTCTCTAAAATCCAAAGACTAGCCTGTATATGCATTACAGGAGCAATGAGAGAGAACATGTCCAACGGCAGCCATGGAAGTGATTCTCAACCTCACCCCTCTACATATAGTGGTGGAAAGCGTTGCAGAAAGAACAAAATACAGACTAAGTAGAGAGGGAATCATTAAAAAAACCACCTCCTCACTTCTTAGAAATCAGACAACCTGGGGCATGCCACAAGCCGGTATGATGAAAAAGTATAACTTTTCAAAGAAATTCGTTACGGAATTGAGCAACAAGAAGGAATGGGATCCAAATACCATTATACTTTGGCAAGTTTATCTGAAACCGTGAAAGGAATGCAGTCAAAAACATTCGACATTGCCACTTTTAACTATGACAAAACTGAGGTTCTAACTATGTAGTGATAATAATTAGAAAAGGGTCTTTTTATTATCAACAATATTAAAAATATGATTTAAACATTAATTTTATAATGTGCTTGCTTCCTTGGATTTATTCTATTAACATTATTTTTTCAATTTATGAATATTTAAAGATGAACACTTTTCCAAATTTGTTATGGCCTTTTTGAAGCTCTGGCAGCGTTGTACGAAAACCATAATGACCACACCCTCCGAATTACATAATTGGTGATTTGTATCGACCAGCTGACTTCTTATTGGTAAGCGCGTGCGTGAGATCTTCCCTCTCACTTCGTCAATTGACTGATATTGATTTATCCAGTGGCGTTGTTATTGTCAGTTACATTTGTATTTTCAAATTTACTTGGTAAAATAGGTACCGTAAGCCATTTGTACGTTTGACAGATAGGCGCCATGTTTTTCCTCGCCTCTTACCGACGCCGCATAGCTTCAGATAAACTTGCCAAACTACATATACCAGAAAGAATGAGACGGCTCAAAAGCAATAGAGGGAACTGGGATAGGAGTGTTCGGGCCAGGAACCAAACACTCTGAAAGCTTGGGAAAAACTCCAAGTATCTTTCAAGCGGAAATCCACGCCATAAGATAGTTCGGCCAGTTCAATATTGATAGATAGATCTTTTAGGTCTCAGTGAATGTCACCCCAAAATACATACATGCTGTGCAAAATGAGTTGTTTTTCAAATAAAAATCAGTTTATCGTTTTCAAGTGCCTAACACAAAAATAATAGGTATCTCCAAATTAGTAAAAGAGAGACCTTTAGTGCAGTGGAACAATATACAGGTTGACTCATTAACATTTCTAAAAATGATACCACGTGACCCGAAATGTGACATTGCAGCAGAGTATCTGATAGCTTAAAATGTGTAATACTACCTACAGTTTACAACTGCCAAATTTCAATATTATAGTTCAAATAGTTTTCGAGATATGTACTGGCCAAAACCTCGTGGGACACCCTGTATATACACGCGTATTGTTTTATTATTCAATGATGGAACTGTGCAGTAGTTATTTTCGAAATCAGGATGCATTCAATGATAATTTGTATTCTCCATAGGAGCCTTAATACAAAGTAAGACTTTGTTTTTCACATCTCAACCTGTATAACATTTTTTTTCATCTGCAGATGAATAACAAAGAGATACTCCAAAAATTGAATAAAACAAACTGTTTTTAGTAATCGTAAAGTAAATTACTTAATATATCTAAAATACATGGGATTCATAAATGGTGTTTACTAATTTAATACAAAATAATTACTGAAAAATGAGTTGCGCTGGACTTGCTTATTCCAAATAATCCAATTCAACGACAATAATGAGGCACTTCAACTTTTTGTTTCTTACGCGCATTCATCTCATCAAAAAATTCTCTAACGTCTTCTTCCCGGACAACCTTTTTGTCTTCGGCAAATTTTTTCAAGAAATCCCCCAGTTTTTCTTTCAGATCATTATATCCAGCTATGCAATCTATAAGTTGTGTACGATTCATTGAATTCATCAATTGTTTATCATGATTTTCAACTATTTCTTGAGCTTTGGCTTTTCCTTTTTCTTCATAGAGATGTACCGGGTCTTCAGAATCTAATAAAAAGGCAACATCTTCGTTTTCATACATCTTTAGGCAGTCATCACATGTACACAGTTCCTTGCGCCAACTTACCTAAGGAATGAGCCAATATTTAGAACAAATAAAATAAAAAATCAGAGTATAATACATACTTCAGGCCAAAATTTGGCACAAATTTTTGTTGACTTCTCTTTTGGTTTCTTACAATCGGCGGCATCTTCTGTTTCTTTAGATTCATTGTCTACCTTCTCTGAACTTGTTTTTGGTTCAGGTGAAGTCACATCTATGTTAGAATCTTCAGGAGTACGACTAACTCTAGTCGTACAAAGGGAGTCATAATTCAATAAAAATTCATGTTTGGTAATGCAGGCTTCACAGATCATTTCTGAAATAGAAAATTACACATATTTCTGAAATCATACTAGCTAATTAGATGGAAACTTTTAAATTTCTATGGGAATTGATAAATTCTTACCAGCAAAATTCATTGTTGGTAACTCAGTTCCTAGATGCCTAGTATGATACCAATCTTCACAAATAATACATTGAATCATCTCATCAGGAACAGGATCTTCCATATCAGGGAATGGGCGATGACAAACACAATACAATCCAGAGAAATTCTGATTGTACATATTCAGATCATTTACCAGACTTTTTTCTTCAAATAAGTTACAAACTACATTTGAAAATTTGCTGTTTCCACAATCACATCGAAAATTTCTTTTAGTATACAATTCTACCAAATCATGACCATCATGACAATGGAAACTACAAGCTAAGCAAACTCCAGCTCCTCTATCTGGATCTTCCTTTGCTTCAGGAATGCATGTAAGACATGAATATAATGCTTGTCTTTTAATGTACCCCTGTAAATAGAATTGTACTTTATTTTGCATTATAATAGTCAATATAAAATTTACCTCGACATAAGAGCAAATCTTATCGTTAGCAGCACCAAGAACAGCAGCTGTATTTTCTATCAATTCGTCTTCTAATTCCAGCACATCATTTAATGTCATAGTTACTGGTTCAGCCTCTGTATCCATATTTCCATCATTTTCAGAATGATTTTCCTCTGACATACTGATATTTACTCAAGTTACGCTTGATTGCTTCCTACTCAGGAAGATTTAAAATGATGTCCTCAATTAATACCCGGCTAAGACAAAAAATTTTTAGTTTCACAATGGCGCGAATCAAAGTGACATAGAACAATGAGGATTTTCTACTTTATGTAGTGTCAGCACTTACGGTGCATTTTCACGCAATGTTCACGCAGCAGCGATATCATGCAAGTAGATGGAGACAGATAAATGCGTGAAAATGCACCTTGACGTCTAGCTGTGCAGTGGCACAACTGTTTTTTGTTCCGTGGAGTTGTGTTGAACCACAGAGTACACCATTAAATGGTGTACTCTGTGGTTGAACGCTCATTTGACAGATGTTTAAAATTTTGAATTACTTAGGGTATAAATAAAAGTGAATAAAACATTTAAAGATATCCATCAGTGTGAAACAACTTGAAAATAATGTGAAGCTGCCTCCAATGTTCTGGTTGAAAACAGACCAGATCAAAATTATAAATCTTATCTTCCTTGGTAAGTTTTTTTCTTTCCCTTGGTGGCATGTATGTGTGATTGTATGTAGGTATATAAAATTAACAATAATTTCTTGAAAATACAGAGATTAAACAATATTTATATTTATTACAATTACAATGAATAAACTATGGATAAAATTATAAAAAGCAAACAATAGAAAATAAAGGAAATTCTATCTATCGCAGCAGCCAAAAGTATCCAGTCTTTCTGTAAACACGGTTTGTTTGTAGGCAAATTGGATTTTATTATGTGGTTATCTTCACTATTCCCATCATCAAATTCAGCCCCTTGATGCTCTCTCATTTCTTCAGCAGTAACTCCATGACTTTGTATAATTGATGTCTAAAATAATATTACAATAAGTACCTTCTAAAAATTTGTTTCACCGATAAATTATATTAGAGACTAATTTACAACATAAAAGTTATTGTGTATATATAGGTACCTCATCGACTGCAAATTTTTGAATTTTTTCTTACCTGACACATATAATTATCTAGTCCTAATAATTTTCCGATTCTACCAGTTAGAGGCTGTTTAATAATCCACGGGAGCATGGTAGAATGTTTGGTTCTGGATAAGGTGATGACTACTATAGAACCAACCATGGAAAAAGTGATAACATATAAACTGCTAGTGTAAAACATTACTAAAAACAAAAATTGATAATATGCAGCAATAAGAATATTTTACCTAAAGGTGTGTAAGATACCTATTAGTGGTGTTTCAGCACCCATAAGAGGAAGTTTTTGAGCGAAATATAATGTGAACAAACAAACAATTAAAGCAGTACAAGCATTCAATATAACTTTTTCACCAGCTTGAGGGGGTAGACAAAAACTTAACATTGTTAAAACGATCACCACTAAAAAAGATAAAAAACATTTGTAAAAGTATAAGTTACACTAAGAAAAATAATTCCAGCTCACTTACCAAACGCCGGTGTTACTATAATTGATTTATATGAAGTAGATATTCTAGTTAGAGTCATATTTACAGTTATATCTGGATATGGTTCAGCACAACATGAATAATATCGTTCACTTCTAGTTTGTGACACTTTCGACATTTCCCATTCAGAATTATGAATTATCAGCTCCACCTGGATATAAAAAAATCATTAATACATAAAATGTATACAATAAATATGTCCCCCTAAGTTGGAATCATATGGAAAACTTTTTTAATATTAACTTTAGAAAAAAAAATTATTCTTCATAAAAAGTTCTGCATTATCTAAAACCTATAATACAGTCAACAAATATCAAAATTTTTAGTCGTATACGAGGTTTGTCAAAAAAATATGAGTTTTACCCAACAGTAAAGTACCTTTAATATCGAAAAATGTCAGTGGAAAAAGTTGGATAAGTCGAAGCATTTGTATGAGTGAAAATTAAATTTGTTTGTTTCTAACATTAATATAAAGGCGGCGCCAGACATGCGGCATTCGGCGAATACCGAGCGACTGCTCGCCAAGTAGCAAGTAGTTGAGTTACTCGGCAAGGTGTGCGCCAAATGACAAGCACCTCAACCACAAACCTCGTATGCGACTGAAAATTTGGATATTTGATGACTGTCTTCGGGGTTTTAGATAATGCAGAACTTTTTATGAAGAATAACTTTTTTTTCTAAAATTAATAATAAAAAAGTTTTCCATGTGATTCCAACTTTTAGGGGGACCTATTGTATATATTTTGACTAGTCATATATATTATCAATAAAATCATGAGCTGTGCGGTGTAGAATAATCAAAAACAGCTTACATCTACTTCTGGACTATCATTATAATGACGAAGTTCTATTTGATCTCCGCTATAAGTCCAAGATCCGAATCTCATGTAACATTCTTGTTTATCGAACGGCCAATTTTTTAAGTCTAATCCACAAAGAACCGTCAATTGTGTAGGAGGCACCCACAGAACCTCACCATTTGGATAAACTATGAAATGTGTATTTCCAAATTGATTGACCGCTGTACTTGTGGCACTAAAAAATAAATAACATACTAAAGAAAGGGGGCCTCCACCAACAGTCTGCTTCTGCCCAGAGTCTACAATGAAACATTCTAAATAGATGGACAAGGAAAATAATTTAAAGTAAGGTAACATAATTCTACTACACTACCTGTTATACAAATAAATGTCGGGTTGCCATAATTCATGCTCAGCCAAATGTAATACTGATAAGTTGCCATAATTTGATGGATCCCATTTCAATTTCTCATCGTTCCATACCTATTCGAAAAAGAAGACATATTTAAAATTCATTTTTCTAAATAACAGTCTTACCATGCGCAGCCAAGCATACACCGTCAAAGAGGACTTGAATTCGTTGAATTCGATGTGTCGTATCACCATTCCGAAACGAACGGTAGTGAGATTGTAATGTTGAGCTGGTCTAGAGAATTTGTCGTAGTTGAGCAAAAGATCATGACGAAGTTTGTCGGTGTGAGTGGCGTTCCAAATCGGTTGTGGGCCGAGCTCTAAAAAAAATATCAGTGACAGATTAATCTCTTTTCCATGTTTTCTGTGGGAAATTGACGCCCTACAACACCATACAGTAAAGTAGGTTTTTATAGAAGAAGATTCTAGAACAGCCTATATGTGCGCTCTATTATAATGGCCGGTTTGACTAAACAGTGTTTAAAGTGTTAATCAGTGATTAATTTGTAAATTGTAACCGTTCATTAAACACGGTTTAAAATAACGTAAACGTTAGGCTGCTAAACAAAACTTTTCGCCTTATTTTTTATGTTCATATAATAAGCATTACGCTCACTCAGCAATATAACTAAAATCATCTTGATACCCTTTACTAAGAAAAGAAAACTCAACTTCAAAGCCAAAAAACTTGATGGTAACGAGATTGAATGGAGACAAGAAGTCAAAGGTTCCCGGCAGTAAACTCCTGTAGAACAAACACGAAAAGGAGATTACATACAAGGCAAAAATGGCTCTAATGCTGTGCAGGAATCTGGCAGGAAGAAACTGGGGTTGTAACCCAAAAATCCTAAGCTGCCATAGTGAGACCAATCATCACTTATGGAGCCATTGCCTGGAGTAGTAGAACTAGCCTGTTGACGACGAGAGAAAACCTCTCCAAAATTCAAAGACTAGCCTGTATATGCATTACAGGAGCAATGAGAACATGCCCAACGGCAGCCATGGAAGTGATTCTCAACCTCACCCCTCTACATATAGTGGTGGAAAGCGTTGCAGAAAGAACAAGATACAGACTAAGTAAAGAGGAAATCATTGAAAAAAAACCACCTCCTCACTTCTTAGAAATCAGACAACTTGGGACATGTCACAAGACGGTATGATGAAAAAGTATAACTTTTCAAAACAAATCGTTAAGGAATTAAGCAAAAAGAAGGAATGGGATCCAAATACCATTACCAAATTGGGAAAGAATGCCATTCAATGGTACACAGACGGCTCAAAAGCAATAGAAGGAACTGGGATATGAGTGTTCGGGCCAGGAACCAAACACTCTGAAAGCTTGAGAAAAACCCCAAGTATCTTTCAAGCGGAAATCCACGCCATAAGAAAGAGCGCCCGGTTCAATATTGATAAAGGATACAGAAGGAAAAGGATTATCCATAATGTCAGATAGTCAAGCAGTCATTAAAGCACTGAGCTCTTGTGTAATCAGTTCCAAAAAAAGGCGAGAACAATATAGTCACTAGAAGGAAATGAAATAGCAGATGAACTAGCAAAGAGAAATACCAGAAAGGTATTTCTGGGGGCCTGAACCATTTTGCGGAATCAGCCCCAATGTAGTATTGGAAGTAATAGGTAAAGCCGAGAAAAAGAGAAGATCTGACTATTGGAAAGATCTAGTAGGGCTTATACAATCAAATACTCTTCTGGGTGACTACAACCTGTTGAGATCAAATAAATGCATAAGTCAAAGTAAAACTGCGCCAAGAGTTTTAACAGGGATGCTAAGGGGACATTGTCGCCTGAATAGGTACCTGAAAAAGCTCAAAATAGTGGAGGAAGAATGCAGATTTTGTGGCATGGAAGAAGAAATCTCCATCCACATACTTTCCAACTGCACAGCTCTTCAGAATCCTGGGGCACAGCACCTGGGAGATTACTGGATAGAAGAGGAACATTTACCTAAGTTGAAGCCTGCAGACATCCTAAAATTCCTCCGGGAAATAGGACTAAAGGAACTACTAGTTTCTGAGACTCTCCTCAGAAACTAAGTAGAAGTGAAGGGACACAATAGATCTTTTAGGTCTCAGTGAATGTCACCCCAAAATACATACATACATATATTAGCAATATAACGCATGCGTATTTATCAATGTTCAGCCGTGAGAATTGACGTCTCCTCTAGCTGCGACTTTGATTGATATAATAAATGAGCGCTTCCTTGGGAATTCTTTTCCTTCGCCGGTTAGATGCTAGTCTCCAACGGCTTTGATATAGACAACCCAACATACATTATCAATAATTGCCTTTGTTAATATAATACAGTTATAAAACTATCATTTTGTTGATGTAAATTGAATGATTTCAGATATAGTGGAAGCAATTTTACATGTTTTTAGTATCAAATAACGAAATAATATATTAAAATATAATTAATAAAAAAATTAAAGACTTCTGCTACATTGTATCAACAAAATTCTGAAAAACTAAATAAAAATCTTCTTACTTGTTGTAGTAAATCCTGAATTTGCACATAAAACAGAGCTAAACACTAAAAGTAGCAAAAAATATATTATCATATTTATCGTGTAGTTTATTTTTGCAACGGTACCATCCAACTAAGTGTTAAAATAAGAACCAAAACATCTGAATGGAATTTAATATGATAAATATTTCCTGTCTGGATACATTTTATCACACTCCTCTCCCACTAATATGTCAATTAGTTTCAATGATTTTATTTCTTTGTATCGTTCTCGCTGAAACTGGGTTGGACGATACATTTTTTTCGTCAAACATTATACGGGGGAGATCAGTCCTGGATTTATAAATAGGCCGTATATGCCGCGGCCTAGGGGCGGCAGTTTTCAGAGGACGGATACTTGATTTCAGAGGATAAAAGTCAAACACGTCCACTGAGTTTCTCATGGTTTTTTATACTTAGCAACATGAAAGTGAAATAAAGAGACAACCTAAAAGAAAAAAAATGTCCGATGAAACAACGAATGAAGAACCTGAAATACCCTCCAGCTCCAAAGATTATTTCAGAGTGAACACCTTTTTGGTCATCCTTGATAGACTGAGAGCTGAAATACTGAAAAGGCATAATGCTTACTTAAACTTTGAAGAAAAATTTTCATTTTTAACAAAAATGACTGAACTTTCAACACAAAGAGTTACAGAAAAAGCCCAGTCTCTCGTGAAATATTATACCAATGATTTAGAGGATGATTTGATTCAAGAATGTGTGCATTTTCAGAGTCACATTTCCTCTGATAAAACGGCAGAGTGTACAGTGAAGCCTGGATCAAACTCACTACTCAGTCTCTCAACGTTTTTGAGGAATCAATGATTGATTGAGATTGATTATCAATATCTGTCTAATTCACCCTAACTTGGATATAGCTCTCCGCATTGCACTCTCCACTCCGGTTACAAATTAATTGTTCTGGAGAAAGGAGTTTTTCCTGTTTAAAACGCGTGCAAAGTTATCAAGAAAAAATAAATTCTCTGGTTCTTCTCTACATAGAAGCAGAGATAATAAACACCATAAACTATGATGATCTTAAAGATGATTTTGCTATTAAGAAGGCCCGTAAAAAATTGTATATCTTGTTTCTTTTTCACGCCTTCTTTCTTAATGACTATAATTCATTCGTTTATTTGAATCATAATTTTCCATTTGTAGTAAAGAAGGCCCCTTTACTACAAATGGAAAATTATT
>CAJUYG010000399.1:51821-102572 GCA_910591675.1 Galerucella calmariensis
GGAGATAAAAGTTGCATATATATCGCTTAACTCGACTGGAATATCTCGGTGACATATTATCTACACTTACTAAAAATAGAAGGAACAAAAACTTTTGTATATACAGATGATCAATAAATAATGTATAATAAATAAATAAATTATATTTTGACCAATCTCCTAAATACATTTTTTCGACTCTTCGCTTCCTAACAGTTTCTATATTTTTCCAAAGAGTGAGTAAGAGAGATTTTTTATTTAGTCAAGCCATGGAAGCGATTCTCAACACTCCACTACATATTATGGTACATATGTTGCAGAAATAACTTTTTTTCACGTTCGAATGGGTCCTTAACCAGTACACAGACAGTGTTGTACTGATCTCCACAGGAATGCCTACCAACCAAACCCACCTCAAACTCGCCGTTACTTCCGCCTTGGAATCACTATCCTAGCATACTTCAAGACGGGCGGCGGTTCCTCACACATTCTCCGTCATTTTCTCCCTTCTATCACTCATACCTCTCACATGCCATGTCGAGTCCTTCTCTTTCCCTAATCGTGCTCTCTACAACGCCACTTATCTCCATCCATTCCTCCTCGCCCCCAACATCTCCACCATATTTTCCCAATACATCGCCTCTTCCAGTTTATTTTTCAGCTTCTTTAAAACTTCCTCGTTCTTCCAACATCTAAACACATATCCCACATCATCCTCCACTTCACATCTCTCGCACACTCCAGTTTCTCTTTTCCCAATCTTGTGGAGGTAACCCAATCTCGACCCATGCCCTGTGAGCACCTGCGTCAAGAAGTAGTTCACCTCCTCGAATTTCCGGTCCACCCAATTTCTCCTGTTCCCAATCGCTCCTTTTAGCGTGCCCTCGTACTCATCCCACCTTCTCTCCATTTCCTCATCCATCCATTCCTGTACTTTCTCTCTGGTTACACCCCTCGAGCGTTTCTGTCTGGCTCTAGCCATCAAGTCCAGTGGATATGACCTTGACAGCACCGCTGCTGCCAGTCCACCCACTTTCCTGTACTCCTGCACCACGCTCAGGAGTATCCCTCTCTCCACCCGCAGTAGTGGTCTAACCCTCGCATTCACCCCTGCTTTCTCACCCCACACTTCCGAGCCATAAAACATACTCTGCTCTACCGTCCTACCAATTACCCTCCTCTTCCACTCTCCCGGTCCTTTCACACCCATTAATCTTCCCAGCTATGCTGCCCTTACCTTTGCCTTCTGTGCAGCCTCCAAGATATGGGCTTTGAAGGATAACTGGCTATCCAACCACACCCCTAGATATTTTACCGCTTCCTCCATCCGAATTTTCCTTCCCTTCACTATCACCCCCACTTCCCTTGCTTTGCTCCGCCCCTTCACCAGTAGCCCTACCGTCTTATCCTCATCCACTTCCAGTCCACACCGCTCTATCTTCTACACAATCTTCCTACACATCCTCTCCGCCTTTCTTTCTAAATCCACCTCTCTACCAGACAGACATCGTCCGTATACACCGTAATCTCACACCCCTCTTCACATGCTATTCCACAAACTTCATTAAACACACACTTCCAAAGCGTCGGTCCCAGAACCGAGCCCTGGGGCACTCCAATCTCCCTCCCATACCTTATCCCTCTAGTGTCAACTATCGCACGGCCCGTCAGATAGTCCTCTACCAGATTAACTAGCCCTTCCCTTACTCCAAGCTTTATCAATGCGCTCAACACCGCCCGTTTACTGACACTGTTGAACGCGTTCCCTACGTCGAAGAACACTAGTAGTTGCAGAAAGAACTAGATACAGGCTAAGTACCTAGAGAGGGAATAACTTTTCAAAGACATTCAACCGCGAAACTGAGTAACAAGAAGTAATGAACATTTCGAATTGAGAACCTCCTCCTTTTTTAGGAGTCGGTTAAAAAAAAACACCGATGTATATATCATTCGTTGGAAGTTGATTATTATTTTGTTGTGTACATGTAAGAGTGAATTTTTTTCAAACAAATTTATAATTGAAAAAGAAATGTTAAACAACTTTTCCAGAGTTTCATTGTTTACATCCATATCGCAAAAATTATAAGGTCGATATGAAAGTCATTTTCCGTGAATTTTTGTGTCTTTCATAGATACCATTTTACACCCACAAATAAAACGAGTAGATAAGCAGATATAAACAATTTAATGATAGTTTTAAAAGCAAATACAAAGCTATTATAAAAGTATGCAACAGTCTAAATAAAATTTATTATGTCTTAAATATTTATTTTTGAAATATCAAACACTTTATTTATAAACTATTTTTTTTTAAATTATAAAATTTTTACAAAGATATTAAAAATTTCTGGTTATTTTTTTATTTTCTATGTAGTCAAAATTTTAGGAAGGTATATTTGACATTTACTATCTTTAGAATGGTTCACAAAAGTAACATCAACTGGGGAATTCGTGAGAAAAACCATCAATTTTACCAAAAAATTGAAATTATTAGTGAACAAATTTTATAAATCTTTTTCTCTTATATCCACGCAGCTTTTATTATAATTATTTATTGTGTGGTAAAATTAACACTTTCCATCCTACTATATTTTATGAGATAAATATTAAAATTTTCAGTTAAATGTCAAATTCTATTCCAAAGTCTTAGAGCCAAGATAAATAAAATATAAATATTAGTTTTGTTAAGGTAGTTTTTTGTGGATGAAAATGCTGAAAAAACCAAGCATCAGATTGAGGAGGTTGATAGAAACCTTGGCCTCCTGGGTCATCAAAATTATATCTTTTCTACTATATCATAATTTCGAAATAAAAATTTATAATATTCAGAATCTTGGCTCATAGACTGCGGTTAGAACCTTACGACAAATAGGTTAATTAGAAATCTTCACATTTACATCTTTATAGTCTAATTACAATTTTTTTGATCCTAAAAGAATACCGAATCTTTACCGCGATGAAAAATGATAACCAACCAAAAAACAAGTAATTAACGATCACAAATTATTTTCAAAGTGAAAATATTAAATAAGAGAGATTAAAGATTTCGATACGGCGAAAACCGATGCGTGTAATCACCTCCTTAATACTCTTTTTGCAGTTTACATAAATGTAATATCTATTTGGTGTTTAAAAACACAAAATATAAATAACAAAATACCAATCAATATAGATAACTTTAAAATATCAACAAAAACTTTTATTATAATGCAGATTGCGTGTTCACTAAACTACAGCATCACATATAAAGACGACACGACATTGTAAACATATTCTTCCTATTAAGACACCGATGTTACAGGAAGTTTCATGTCGATATCATTTCAATTATCTTGAAAAGAAACTAAATAGACGATAAAATTATTGATAAACACAATTAGATTGTTTCATAGATTCGGTTGTTATTTAAATATAAAACGAGAACTGAAAATGTTGGATTTTTCTACTAAATTTAATCAAAAATAAAATATTTAAAGGAATACGTGGACTAGAGCCTACTGGGGAAGATATGGGCACTTTTGAACCACTGCACTGGTGGAGAATCCCAGGCAAAAAGTGTTTGGTTATAGAAGTTGAGTGAAATTGCAGATGTTGACCTTTCCTGCAGGCCAATGGGCATGAAAAAATAGTTTCAGAATGAAGACTGTTTACTGCGTGCTTTGGAGAATAAAATTTGGTTTTGAGGAAAAGTTTCAACATTAATTCGAGTATGGACAGATGCAAACATGCGGTTTAAGAGCTTTTTTTGACCGCTGTGTGTATATGTATACAGCGTGGTTACCCCAAAACAGGTCTTTTATTGGAATTATTCAATATTCACGTATTGTTTAAGTATACAGGGTGAGCCATCGCTATTTCATTGTAAAATTTTTTTTAAACGTAAATGAATTTATCATTCAAACAAATGTCAAAATGCTCTACTAGGTTGAACTTACTTCTTTATAATATCCGCATTAACTAAATTATGTCATTTTAAGCAACAAACGAATCTACGAAACTCGATTTATTGTCAAATTTGCTCTTTTTTTTATATAATTTGCAATACTATTTTTGAAATTCTGTTTGAGCAAAATTGACACTTAAAAATTTTTGACACTAATGGGTAAACCACATTATAAAATTATCAACAAAAAATCACCCAAAATATTGCAGAAACTATATTTTAATATCTTCTGTAATACATATCAGTAAATTTTCTTTGATTATGTATGTATTACAATAAAAAAAAATAAAATTAAAAAAGATTAAAATAACACCTTATATATGTACACTAATTATATTCAGAAAAATTACATAAGAACGTTTCGAATGGAATAAAGAAATAACAATAAATTAATGTATAGTACATATGAGTTCTCGTTTCTTATCTTATGCAACATTCTTTCATCTATTGCTCCTTCTTTTCTTCTCCTTTCTTACCTACTGGTATAGCAGCCTTTATCCTTAAAAGAAAAATGAAAAAATTTAACCCTTCTTCAGTCATTATAATCGGTACACTTACTTTGTGGTAATATCGGCCAATTTTGTCCTGACGACTTCCAAATTGGCATCTATTTGAGTCTTGTTTGCTTCATACACCTTTGGAAGAGTGAATAATGCTACCCAAGCTGAAATCAAATAAATATTAATCACTTAAGGTAATTTAAAACTAAAACTAAGAAGATAAAACCATGTAATGTAATCTAGATGTTCATGCAAGATACTAAAAAATTAAGATGGCCAACTTTCAACTAAGAAATTAATTTCTTACATGAATTCAACACAACGCATGCGTCAAGCCCTGACTTTTATGAATGTTTTATATGAATTTGTATTACATATATTTGAAGATATATTTTCATAACAATATTTTTCGCAAACAAGTTGGTTTACTTTTAATATTCATCTTTAGCTATCTGACATCTTGATTACTATTGGAAGATTTGACAAATGATTGAAAATACTGCGCATGTTCGGTTGATTTATTAATTTCTTATTAATTAATTTATGTTGCATGAACAGCTGACCATTCTTAGTTAAAATTTAATCTTAAATTAGTTTTAGTTTTGTTGATGTTTACACCCGAAAATTAAAGTTTCTCACTTCTACCGGGGTCGTACTAAAGGTACAATCTTTCAACATTCTTCGCCACTGTCAGAATTAAAAAAATAGCAACTTACCAATAATAATAAGAGTCATTCCATTGAACCATGCTCCGACGTAAGTCAAAGTCCACAATAGAACACCAAATTTGATGGAATCAACTAAATCTTCAACCAAAAATAACCTTCTGAGCTCGACGATGGCGGCATTGACATGCGCAACGGCGACAGTGGTGATTTGATTGATCTTTTCTTGGGATAGCGATATATCAAGTTCGAGATATTCTTTGAAGGGATGTCCATCGCCTGTCTTTTGTACGGCTTGTACGATATTTTTGTAAATCCTAAAAGCGACAGTTACGCCGAGAGCGAAGAATGAAAGGTAAGCAACAACGCTGATTAGAGAGAAGTAGGTGAGTGCGAGAAGGACGACGAGTACACCGCCGAATACTGGACCAGATTTTTTGGGATCGCGCCAGTAGATAAGGCTTTCCACTGAAAAAATAAAAATAAAAAATCAATTAGTAAATAGTTACATTATATTTCCGCATTGAGGAAGAGGAAGGGAAAATTCAAATTTTTGTGTGATTACTTTCACATGTTTAAAGTTTGTAATATTTGCACAAAAATTCGTTACTAGTCTATTGACTTTCTTTTTTGGCTGCTGATTCATCTTTTCTTAAACGCCAATGGTAATTGCTTTGGTATAGTCGGCGAACCTGTTCAGCCCACTCGCAATTTAAAAATGTATTTGTTAAGGTAGGACAAATGAATAACTCGATCTGATTCAATAAATGAAATAACGGGTGTCTCAAAAAAGAGATAACATAAAAATAGCTTGTTAAATCAATAAATTTTGGGATTATGATTATTTCCAAGGGGTTGGTTGTGTATTCTTTGCATATACAGGGTGGTCCTTAAGTAATTGTACATAGAACTACAGTTCAATCTTCACTTCAAAATATTGCGATTTAAATCAATTAGCCTTAATAAAATGTTGCTATTAAGAGATACAGGGTGTTAGGGTGTTGAACGTGAAATTTTAATTTTCGTTTTCTACAATAACTAACGCTTTTTGACGTATATGCACAAAAATTTGATGTTTTTGAAGGGTTTTTGGATATGAGAAATCATAATTTTGTACCTATTTCGATTTATTTTGTAGAGGGCGCCACATAGGCCACGTATGCGGCATAAATGTACGCAATTTTTTTTTGCTTTGTAAGTACCATACATATTTTTCATGTTAACTACTACTATACCCTAATACTGTTCATCTTAATACTAAAAAAAATAATTATCGTACACACTACATTTTGCGAACATACTTTCATTAAATAATAAACATGTAGCTAATCACTAAGAATGTGATTATCTCTAAAACCGTTAAGATTTGGGGACACTAACAGATATATTTTTTGTTGTTGTAATGATGTGGCTTTAATTATTTTTTTACAAAAGTAGCACTAATGTAAAAGGCAAAAAAGTTTTGCTTACATTTAGGCCGCTTATGTGGTCTAAGTGGCGCCTTCTACAAAATACATCGAAATAGGTACACAATTATGATTTCTCATATCCAAAAACCCCCAACATCAAATTTTTGGACATATACGTCAAAAAGCGTTGAAGTTATTGTAAAAAAAATTTCATGTTTAACGCCCTGTATCTCTCTTAATATCAACATTTTATTAGGTATAGTTGGTTTAAATCGCAATATTTTGAAGTGAAGATTGTACTGTACTTCTATGTACAATTATTTAAGGACCACCCTGTACGCATAATATATCTATAGAATACTTCACAACAGTTTAATTATTGTTTTTTTAATTATACATATTAATCAAAATTATACTTATGCTGATTCATGTAAAATTTTATCAATATTAATCGTAATTATACTTCCAAACGTTTTGATAAAATGAAAGATTTGATACATCGCTTTGTTCTTCCTCATATGACATAACGAAATATGAACATTTTTCTCAAAAAATTTGATTCCAACCACAGACATATGGCAATTATTTAATTGTCCTGAAATGAGCTAACCAATCACATTTTTTGCCTAACTAGACAAAAATTATTAGATGTTTAGTCAGCAAAATACATTTTTATCGAAAATAGAATTAAAAATTTAAAAATAAAACTGGTAAAACGGACATCAACGAAGATGTAAAAAACATCCAATATTCAAATTTTTTTTTCCAAAAATACTTATATATCGAAAATAATATAATTTATTTAAACACGAGTTTCCACTATGAAACAGTTTTTCACTGGACATTATTTATTAATAAATTATAAACAAAATAACTAAAAAGAAAAATGTATCATTAAATAGGATATATACCTAATATATTGTACTTAAATATGTGTATCGCCAGCCATATGTTAGTCCTAACCACGAACCCAAACAAAACATCATGTTATGAATTAAAACTAAAAATTCCTTACCAGGTCCTCTTTCGGGTAAGTCCTCCGAAGCGTATTGTTGATATTTATTCTGTTTTCGACCCATATTTATGTTAAGAAAAATCAAATTTAATGAAAAACCCTAAGACACTATTATACACATGAGTGTTTATGTACGGAATCTTTTCGAAAAGACAGAGGTGAGAGTCGTATTCGAGCTCACTCTCTTTGCTTCGGTACCACCTTTCAAATTATCGATCGCAGTGTTGCCGGAGTATAAAATTCACAAATTAACAGTAATTTTAAAATTACAACAATAAAAGTACGAAAGAAGTGAAATTAATAGTGGAATTACCCGATTATCGGATGTGAATTTTTTTCTATTGTTATCTATAATTTTGAGAGAAAAAAAGAAAGTAGTACGAGTTCTACGTACCTAATTTGTTGTACATTTATTACGTCTGGCAACGTTGTTCCACTTTGCCAGAAACGTGGCATAAATGTGTCTACGATTACCAAGCAAGCAGACACCTCACGATTATTTTAAATTCTTTAAAATTATGTTATCTTTAATAATATAAATATATATACGTTGGAGCAAAGAAATTTTCCTGCTTACGTTTTAATTGTTAAAAAGCTGTATTTTATTAAATAATTTAGCTTTAATGTGAATTAATAGTTATTTTTATGATACAAGTGCGTGAAGTTATATTATACTTTTGCGCACGAGTTGCGAAAATGCAAGGCACGAACGTAGCGAGTGCCTTTTTCGCAACGAGTGCGCAAAAGTACTTCACGCACAAGTGTCATACACAACTTCATCTACGACTATATGAAGTAAAAATGAAAAAATGTGCTCTGAAGGGGTTAAAAATCATAAAAAAGAATTTTATATAAACAAATATATATACAACGAGTTCTAATTTCAGGTGGTGTGCAAACCGAAGAAATGCTTTCTTCTCGAGGTTCTTCCATTTAAAATAAGTGTAATTAAAATTTTCAAATATAACAAAAAATATTTTTCACTATGTCTGACACTTCTGTCAAATTTACTGACAGCACAAAAGTTTATACAACAAACGACTAAATTCAAGACAACTAGATACTAATTACGTAGCTAAAAAAGGGTGTTAAAATGAAAACCCCTTTTAAAAAGCATTGGTCATTTACGCACGCTTTTGGGTGTTATAATGAAAGTCCCATATAAAAAGCGTTGTTCATTTACGCACGCTTTTCAACGTATGTATAATGTATGATTTCACACATTTTTTTTATCGTTCGTAAATGACTAATTTTAAAGGTGGTCGTAGATAATAGCTATTTACCTAACAAGTGCGGAAAATGAATTTTTCCGCACGAGTCTGCCGTCTGTAGCAGCCGAATGCGGAAAAACATTTTCCGCAAGTGTTAGGTACAATAGTTTTTCTACGAGCGTGAGGAAAGTCAACAAAACTAATCAAAAGTTGAGATATTTTTATCTGATAATAAGTGCTTATAGTTTATTTAGAAACATATTTTATTAGATTATTGATAAAGTAAACATAAAGTAAAATATTATTAACAATAATAGTTACATGTCAAAATCTAATACCTAATTATTTATTTTATAATTTATTGTGAAAGTACAAAATTATTTGCATTACTTAAATTTATAGCAGATGCTAGATGGCTGTAATTTTGGATCTGTTGCTCTTTGTTTCCACACGGTGCGGGAAATTTTCCACACTAAAATGTGTGTGGAAAATTCAATTTTCCGCCCGCTTGTAGAAAAAATTCTTCATTATAATGAATCTTCTTCAAAATACTCCAAATAAAATAAATAATGTGTATATTGTTGAGTTTTTGTACCCCTTTAGAGAAATTACAAGCTTTGGCAGCTCAATAATTGCGATTCTACTATAGTAACCATTAGATAATATATGGGATAACGAACAGCCCTTGTAGCTTTCGTATTTACTTCCCTTTCGTTCACGATGATAATTAGTTACAAACATGAAAGTTTTGTGCATTAAAGTAGCTTATCGATTTTTGCGATACATGAATATTTTATATGAGCGCAATTTCCAAAGGGGAATACCCTTTTATCGTGTGTAGTCTAAATTTAATATACACTTCTACTATAATCCGGAAGAAACATTTTCATTATTTAAAAGAAGCCCATATTTATTTTTTCAGTAAAAAAAAATTGAAAACGTAGAATTTCAACAGTTTTGGCTCATAATAAATCAAGAAAAATGTCCTCCGATGAAAAAATGATGGATTGTACCCCTCCAGAAATAGGTATTATTATTTATCAATGTGTTATATTTTTAAACAAAAAAAATATTCATATCTAAAATAGATTAACGATCACATTATTTTAGAGGGTGGGGGTGAGGGCGGAAAGTGATCGATTAGTGCGGGAGGTCAGGGCGGTATGTAGAGGTGTGTAATATGACACTTTCTAGCCTTCAATGACGTTAGTAATGACAGCATTACATATATGGATGTGAATAATAGTTATTTATGTACCAAGACAGTAAAGTGATTATTTATCGGACGAGTCTGAAATTATGAGTCGAGCGAAGCGGGGCGAATAACAGGCGAGTCCGGTAAACACACTTTACTGACGTGGTGCATACAAAATGTTATCGCCAACTGCTCAGAATTCAGAATATAAAAAACTGAGGTATATTTCATAGCATTTTATTATGACAAAGTAAACAGCACATATATAGAACAAATCTACTTATTATTTGTTATACTTAAATTGGAGGTACACTCTGAAGCATTATAAAAGTTAATTCCTGAAGTCAAAGGAGTTCCAACAATAATTTGTTATAAATAAATCGCAAGAAAACTATTATCGAGCCATAATAGGGAGAAGCGTGACACTGACAGATGATGATTTTCGAGTATTGTCAAAGTCAAAATACTTTACCAGACGCATATGTCACTTTACCGATAAAAATAGTTATTTTCCTAACTAGTGCGGAAAGTGATACTTTCCCGCACGCGACTGCAGTTGACCCGAACGACGCGAAGCGGAGTTCGGGCAAGCGGTCAAGGGCGGGAAAGACACTTTACGTATGAGTTAGGAACATTATTTTTTCTACGACCGTATATACAAAAAAGTATATCAACCCATTTATCAAAATTTATTTTATTTTAACACATATAAAAAACTTAGACCAAAAACTATTATTATTATTATCAATTATTATTATAAATATTAATATTATAAACACAATTAGTTGCATTCTGTGAATTACTTAAAATTGCCGGTCCAGTGGAGTTATTTGGTGTTAACTGGTGAGTGAATGACGTTGATGAGGATGGCATCGTTTGCAGGTCACATAAAGATGACGATGAGGGTGACGGCAACAATTTTAAGTCATTTGTAGATGAAAGAATTTCATTTGATATATTTTTCTTATATCAAACCCGGGTGGTTTGATAGTTGTTTTGTGACACTACTTTAAAGTATATATTTACAGGGTTATATCAAAATATTTATTTTATTTTATAAAAATTAAAAATGCAACAAAAAGCTGTAAAACATGTTGATTTTATTTGATGGACTATTTATTCACCTGGTGTAAGAATAGTTATAACTTCCGAAGTAAAAAACTATCTAATAAGGTCAAAATTTGCATAATTTTACTTTCCCGCACTAGTGCGGGAAAGTGACACTTTCAAAGCTAAAATGCGTGCGGGAAAGTGGGTTAAAACGCACGGTAGTAGAAAAATATTATTTGCGTGGTTTTTTCGATTTTTTTCACTGGAAAAATTGGATGTCCGAATGTTATTTGACAAGACTATTTCATGAGTAACAACAGCTGCCAATTTGCGATCGAACAAGCCTAGTGGTCTGTCTATGTCGTCAGCTCTAGTAATAATTGACCGTGCAGTTGCAGTACAATTGTTATGGAAAAATCAAAAGGTATAAATCGTTTGTAAAAAAGCATGGAAGAACGTTTCCGAATATTTAATTTATGGCAAACTAGAAATCAGTTTAATGAACTGTGAAATCCATCTATACGCTGACATTTTAAGAAATAATTTGCAGTAAATCCGTTTGACAACCAATTACTGCAAGGGAAAAAATTTAAAGCCGGCCACAAAACATAAATATGGTGAATAGAATTAGAGATCTTTTTGAATAAGTCAGCGACCGAACGAACTGCTGAGGCTTAGGGAATATCAACAACAAATAAATGCTCTTTTGAAAAGACTTCTGTCTTAGAAAGTTACTAAAATAAAAACTAGGAGTACTCTTCTTAATCTGAGTATTTTATAACAACTGGAGCATAAAATGTACGGCGAATGAAAGCGCGTATTGACAGAAAAGATTCGTGAAGAAAAAATGCCTTATATACAATGTAGCAAAAGAATCATTATTGATCAGATACATAATAGAATATTATACACCAAGGTGGTGAAGACTTCCTAATGCAAAACAAGTAGGTGTCTGTATTGGTTATCTATACATCCCTGTTTCAGCTCAAAATACAATATGGTAATAAAACTGAACAATGCCAGATAAACGATAAATATTGCGGCAGTGGCGGAGATTACGAAATTAGTTTATTCTGCTTATTTAATTAGATTCGGTCGACATTACAGTTGAAATAAAATTCATTCGTTCAGGCATATTAACAAGTTACATACTCATTTTTATTAAATTAAATTAATTAAAGAAAATATAGTTTAATTTTCATCATTCAAATTTATTGACAATGAATTAATGTATGTCAAGTAGAGGCCATACAAGAATCATCCGAAGACTCGTCGAGAGAGATCACTATCGGTTCTATAGTTTGTTCTATGAGGTTATCTAAAACCCACATTTTCTCTTCCTCTTTAATTACATGATTCACAGCATCTTTCCAGTTCTCTTCAGTTATTGTTGTCAATGAGTACTTCATTAGTTCCCGAACATCTTTCATTTTAAATGTTTTATTATGTCTAGCTACATAACCTTTCATTTGGGCCCATATTAACTCTATCGCATTTAATTCACAATGGTATATGGCGGCAAACGAAGCACTGTTATCCCACGATTCTTGGCTATTTCATCAATAAAAAACTTTTTGAATTGTAGCTTGTGATCTGAAGCAACCTTTAAAAGTTCTTTTTTCAACAAATCATCTTCAAATGGTATATCTTTTACGATTAACCAGTTTCTAATATCAGCTTTTCTCCAAGAGGTAGATGGAAGATTTTCTGGTAATCGCGAATGATAAGTGGCATAGTTCATAACGATTACAGCATTATTTGGAATTAATTCGACCATTTGTGTAAAATACTCTTCAATTCAAAAACATCTGCAGTCATTTCTTCCACCTTCAACGAACCCTTGATTGCATCCAATATGCGTTATTATTAGTCGGCGACCTTTACCGATAGGAGTTTTCAGTCCAGTAGATAAACCTTCTATGAAAGCTTGACGACTGGTTTTAATACTTTTGTCCTGTCATATTTTTTCCACTGAATGTCCTTCATTGAGCCATGTCTCATCTAGATAATAGATTTGTCTTCCCTCCTGTCTGTATTTTCGGATATCTCGTAAATACTGTCGTCTCTAACATATTATTTGCTCGTTGTCGATTAGCACTGATTTGCGACTTTGCTTCTTCCAAGTAAAATTTAATTTGTGTAATATTTTCCACAAAGTTTTTCGCCCTATGTCAGGCAAATTCTCGTCCACCTTTACCATTCTTAGAATTATGTCGAGGGTTGGGATCTCTTTTTTAAAATATAATTCGTGTACTTTTCGTCTTATTGTATTTTGCATTTGTTCATCAAGTTCAAGTGGTTTTCTTCCAGTTGACTTTTTAGGTGGAGATATATTTCCATTTTTCCTCTCCCTTAGAAGTTACAGTAGTAGATTCACTAACTCCTGTCATATTGGAACATATTTCAGTAGCAACCGGTATTTGATGTACAACAGCATCATGCACATTTAACACTACAGTCTTCGTTTGTAAGCTAAGCACGCTCTTACACTTTACTGGGGTGAAACTTGAAGACATTTTTCACAACACAGTTAACACTTATGGAACATAAGCGACTCTGAGCAAAACAAATTATACAAATTTGGGCGAGACCAAGTTTCACCGTATATACCTGCAAAATTTCTAAGTAGTCATTAGGACAATCCCTAGTAGGACCCTATTGTAATGTTTCTTGGAAACTATCAAGTTGTTTTAACTAACCGAATTTAGATTCATATTACCTTTATATATCAGATCGGGTATAAAATTAAATAGTAAATAAATTCCTTAGATGAACGGTGACGCTTATGGTTTACTACCTGACTAGCATCTGTGACCTTTTCGCGTGCTGTCAGACAATAAGAAACAGACTATAGCAATTTATATTTTCCAAAAACATAATTCCTACTTCTTAATCGCATGAAAGGTATTCTTATCTATGAGGCAATCAACCAAAACCGGAAACCTATTCGTTCGTATTACGTAAAATATTTTAAATACTTCAAACTATAAGTTAAAGTTAACTATAATTATTGATTTGGAGAAAAGTCTAAACACACATTTTTCACCATTTAAGTCATAAAAAGAAACATTTTTTGAAGTATTTTTCTTAAAAAAAACTCACACTTTTCCAGGTTAATAAAAGTGTAGTACCTAATAATTAAAGAGGAACTATACTAACATCTTTCACTTGAACCACGAAACCGCATCCATGCATTAATAATTTTTTGCCAAATTGGCATCATACACTTCCTTTAGATCCACTTGTTCTTTCAACGTTTTGCTTCGTTTAACATTTCAATTAGAATACAATAAAAAAAGATACCCAAAGTATATAATACACCTTTTGTTAAGTCATTGTTCAATTTTAATTGCATTTATTTTAAAATTTAATTGTCCCCGTTATGTTATGGATTGAAAGAGATATTTAATGGTGATTATTTCACAAGGAATGTTTTAAATTAGAATTACAGTCCGAGCTGTATCGACGGGCATAGGAAATTTAAAAATATCCACATACACATTACGATTAGATAATCAGCAAAAATTATCAGATCTTTTCAGTAGAAGAAAAATAAAATTAATATAACGACCTACTTTTAAAATATCAATCCGAAAATAGTGCAAAACACAAAAAATCACTTTTCCATGAAATACTCCCGACCACGCTAATATTTTCGTCACATCTAAAAAAAAAATTACATCCCAGCAAGAGGCATCGGTTAAATTCGATAGTCAAAGCAAAATCGTTCGGCGTAGTCTGAATCGAATCCCACCCACACTAACACAAACACACGGTAAATAAAAGAAAATTCTGTATATATTTGTGAAACTTACGTTGGTCCCGCTGCATCATACTTTCCAACAACGCTTCCATAGTAACTACACCACTATAGGATTTACCACCATTCACGAACTAATAGAAACCTTCTTCGAAATATATTATCACCCAGATATGTGTTGGCAAATTGGCAAACAGCCCGTCGACAGACTCGTATACAGATACACACACACTCACAACCTATATATTTTCAGACGATATAGCTGGATTTATTTTAGAAATCTTGAATTTTTCAACCCTTTTCCTTAAGAATTTTCAGTTGAAAACGGGAATGGTAAATAAATAAAATTAGGGTAAATGCGCATCTGAGTGCTGCTGCGCGGTATGGAAGTTTTCCCTAGCCAAAGGTGGCTCTACTTTTCCGAGGAAAATCGATATTTCGTTATGTCTTGATCTAGTTGGAAATACGCATGCTTGGAAAAGTAATGGAAAAATCAGTTTGTATTGTTTTTCAACATTAAAATTATTTTAAATGATCAATTTATTTACCACTCTTTTCAATCTTCTATTTATTTGCTCTTTTCTCTTTTTGCCGAATATGAATGGACACATTTAAATGACCAGTTTTTGAGATACAGGAAATTAAAGTTAACATAATTCTTATTGCTTGATGGGAGCATGATATCGCAGAATTACGTACGACAAATTATTAACTGGTGGAAACGTTTTCCTTTTAAAATAATGAAGCCAATACGTGTCATGGGCTACCGGTCTATACAGGGTGGTCCGTAAGTAATGGTAAAAATGAAATGGAAGATTCTTCGCTTAATAATATTTTAATCGCAACGCAACGCAACTTCTTTTAATAAAATATGGATGATAAGAAAGATACAGGGTGGCAAAGTTAAAATGTCAAAAATGTTTTTTCTCAGTAAATTGCAAGATTTAGGATATACAAACGTAAAAATTTAAAGATAAGGGTTTTAGTGCCTGGGAAATCATAAAATGTTATCTATTTTGATGTATTTTCTAGGGGGCGCCACAAAAGCTATGTTGTTGGTGTAACTGTTGGATTAACTTATTTATCGTTAACGGTATCCTCTCTATTTATTGGAAATTATTAAACCTACATCATTTTTGCGACAAAAAGTTATACCTATCTCAAGTCTCAAAAGTTACTGGTTTTCGAGATATTTCCATTTTTAAACGCCCCTACATAATTTTCATTTCATTTATTAGCAAAAAATGATAACGTTAGTAGGTGCTGATGTCAGAAAATCTATTATCAGCTATAATAGATCAAGAACATTAATAATTTGCAATAATATTGTCATAGATTTCGAAAGCGTATTGCTTGGTAACCGACTAACCGACTCCGAAGGCGGAGGGCTGTTACCTCAAAGCAACATCCTTGGGGAAAGTTATGACAATATTAATGCAAATTATTAATGTTCTTGCTCTATTATAGCTGATAATAAATTTTCTGACATACATCAGCACCTACTAACGTTATCATTTTTTGCTAATAAATGAAATGAAAATTATGAAAGGGGGTTTAAAAATGCGAATATCTCGAAAACCAGTAACTTTTGAAACTTATGATAGGTATAACTCGCAAAAATGATGCAGTTTTAATATTTTCCAATAAATATAGGGATACTGTTAACGATACCTAAATAAGTTAATGGCAGTTATACTAATTTCATAGCTTTTGTGGCGCCCTCTATAAAATACATCGAAATGGATAACATATTATGATTTCCCAGGACATAAAACCCCTATCTTCAAATTTTGACGTTTGTATATCAAAAATCTTTCAATTTACTGAGGAAAACATTTTTAACATTTCAACTTTGCCGCCCTGTATCTTTTTTATCATCAATATTGTATCAAATGAAGTTGCGTCAGATTGTTATACAGTGCTATTCAAAAGTCCCCTCCCCCCCTCGTATCTTTTGAACGGCTACACTTACATTAATAAAATTTGGAGGTTGAAAATAAAGTGTTGTAAACTTCTCTACAAATGGTAATAGGTGACGTAATAGTAATAGATGACGTTAAAGTGCCACTCGGCCAATAATTTTAAATAGGACCTTATGGCAAGTCATATCTCGTTTGAAAGGCATTGACATTGGCTACATAGCCATATTAATTTTGTTTGGGTTTAAATTAATTTTGACGGATAAATTAAATAAATACCAAAATTATTATTTCACATTTAAATATTGAAGATTTTTCAGCCCGCCTCTGGTTAGTTGTCAAAAAAATTGACGTTTTTAATTTAATAGTATTTGTTGCTTTGCAAAGTTTTTCTAAATAGCTTAAATATTTAATTTTATTATTGTTTAACGAGACGTTTAAGAGTTTACATACGCAAAATGGTACGTACTCAAGACGACAAAGTAGCAGCTTTCTTAATAATTGGTGAATCTAGAAAGAATCTCCATGAAGCGGAACGTTTATTTAATGAGAGATACCCAGATCGCCCTATCTCGAGAACTATTTGAGGGAGCTTCTTCACAAGTTTGAAGCAACAGGTAGTGTTCAAGATGCCAAACGATCTGGTCGACCAACATTTAGTGATGATAAAAAAATTGATACAGTTGCTGAAATGGTAGTAAACCCTACTTCCTCTTCAACTAAAGTTGCGTCTATCTGTGAAGTAAGTAAAAGTACAGTACAAAGAGTGTTGGCTGAAAATAAATTTCGTCCATACAAGTTAAAAATGGTGCACCACCTTTCGGATGACGAGCCCGACAGAAGACTCGAGTTCTGTGATTGTATGACGAATAAAATTAGTCAAAACCCACATTACACAAAAACAATTTGTTTTAGTGACGAAAGTACTTTTTGCCTCAATGGAAATGTGAATACACAAAATGTAAGGTATTGGAGTGACACAAATCCTCACACCTTTCCAGAAAAAGTCAATGTTTGGGCAGGTATTTTGGGAAACCACATAGTTGGTCCTGTTTTCCTAAATTCAAATTTAAGCTGTGAAGTGTATCTGGAGATGTTACAAAATGCAATTGAGCCGTTAATTCTTGAAATTCTGGGAGATAATCCAGATGAATTTGGCCATCTGGAAATAACATTTTAACAAGATGGTGCTCCTGCACATTATTATGGTGCAGTAAGACATTACCTGGATGAAGAATATCGAGGTAGATGGATCGGCCGGCGAGGTCCTATAGAATGGCCACCTCGGTCACCAGATCTGACACCATTAGATTTTTTTCTATGGGGGTACTTGAAATCCAAGGTTTATACTACGGCCCTAGATAGCATTGGCGAAGGGGGAAGAGGACTTTTGAATAGCACTGTACCATTTTTAGGCCAAGAATCTTAAATTTTACTTTGGTACATTACTTACGAACCACCATATATAAAACGATACGACGTTTATAAAAAAAAAATTACAAATTATTTCAATAGCTTCTGAAATTCTGCAACAATCCGTAGAAACAATTTCAACATTATTAAAAAAATGTAGAGATACAGCCGCGTATTTTAAACACAAAAATAATATTGAGTACTCCTGGTTTAACGAATACGTTTCAAAATTTATGACTAAATATAAACGATTTTGTTTAATGAAATTATAGGCTCCAATAATCGATTAACTATTAACTATTCAACATCTTTTTTATTGGGATGTATTGAAAAAATCGGAGACGGTACGACTACGGCCAATGAACCAAAGTGTATGAGTTTGGTTTGAATAAAAGTTACTGTTCGATCACGACGAACTATTTGAGAGATGTGGGATTCAAACGAAAATAGATCTCGGCAGAAAATAAGCGGCTTTGAATTTTCAATACTGTTTCAAGTTTAAGGAGCATTGGAGAAAAGAATATAACTTTACAGTAATTTTAACAATGAAAATAAAAAAGGCCTATAAAAATAATAAACGGCAGTGTATTTTAATACTTATCAATTCTCTCGTACCAGTGGCGTACGGTATTTTATAAAAGTACTAAAACATTTTATAATATTTTGAGAATTCAGGGATAGTAGTTCAACAAAAACTTGTGCAACATAATTTTGTATACCCAGGAGATAGTCTTTAACATATTTGCTGCTTGAAATTACCAATCAAGATAAAATTATTTGAATAAAAATGCCATTAATTTAAAATTCGCGCTCAACCAAAAATGACTGATGACATAGGTAACGAGTACGTTCATAATATATCGAAAACTGACAGTGTACTTGTCAGTCAGACGACGGAGTAAACGGTTCTCGTGGTGCGTTTGTGAATTATTTTTAATTTTTGTCTTAAATTTGGCTAGTAGTGGAAAAAATTGTATATACACCATGGTGTTGGAGACATTTATAAACCTCGCACCTTATTCCGCTCGTTGCAAAGTCCCTCGCGAAATAATTTTGGTGCTCGGTCAATAATAACAGTCTTCACCACCTTGTAATACTTAGTACTTTTTATTTTCACATATTTGGAATAGACTTTTTGTTCTGATTTCAAAAATATATAATATGTTAGCCCTACATTGTACCGTTTTTGAGTTATGAAATGTTGGAAATCTTGAGTTTTAGTAAGTACTGTAAATATGAAAAAGATAATTTAACAAAGTAAGCTATGAAAATGACATCTAATATGTTCGATAATTAACATTTTTTAGATAAAGTAATAAAAAAGGTAGAACGTATCGCGGGACACACGGTAGGAACTTTAGTTCCCTTTAAGCAAAAATTATGTAATACATCTGCCGTTATAGATAAACGATTTGCATATTCCTCGGTGGTCGAGTAGTAAGCAAACCAGACTCTCACGCGGTAGACCCGGGTTCGACTCCTCGTGAAGAAATTTTTTTTATTGTTAATTTTATTTTTAAATAATTATTCTGCTTGATATTAATAACGACAACAGGTAGACGTTTGAAATATTTAGCAGAATATTCATTATTATAGATAATGGTACGGTACCCTTCATGTGGTCAGTCCGACTGGCAACATCTACTTATAACAGCATCGTATATTTAAAAAGGGAAACCGTAGCATTATACAAATTGGACATTCAAGAAGTGTACGTTTACCACAAAAAAATTAGTGGAAACATAAAATTGAATTATTAAATTTTTCAATTTGAAGTTATATTACAGTTTATAGAAATTTTTATTTTCTAGATTTTTTCTCAAGTGGGTCATAGAAAAAATATGCTGTTCAACTCGTGTGGATTGTCCATATCGCACTTGAACCTCGTCTTCATGTGATATGGCCATCATATCCAAACTAGTTGCACAAACTACTATTTCTATCAAAATATGCCCTTTTACATTTAAAAACAACCTGCCAAATGTCAAATCAATTTATCCATCCATTTTAAAGTTATCGAATTAAAACATTCAAGTTTTCAAAATTTCAACACCCTGTATTTCGAAAAGTAAATGTGCTAGACCCCTTAAACCCCATCATTTTGTCCAATTTTACGAGAGGAATCTACATGCAAACGTTGTAATTACCCTTAACGTTCGAGATGCTTATTCCATTTTTTGCGCGATCATATTGAAATAAATTCCGAATAAAATTGTAATGATATTCATTATTTTAGATATTTAGTAATATATATTTCACAATTTCCTCTATCAAGTGCATCGACTTCAGGTGTAGTATTATTGACCTGTGTATACTGTTTAATCAGCAATAAGACTGTTGCTACCTGAAGTACTTTACGCTGATAGATCGATTTTGATATAATGTTTTAGGTTAAATGGATTATTGTAGATTATTATAATTGGTGCATTCAACTAGTGTAGAAGTAAATAAAATTAGGTTTTATAACAAAATGTGTTTAAATTATTAAAGTCTAATTAAAGAGAAGTTAGTTTATCACATGGCGATCCTGCCAGCCGAAAAAATAATAAATAAATAAAATGAGAATATGAAGTTGTGAGAAAATGGGCGGAAATACTTATTCAAAGGAAGAGAAAGAAGAAATTGTTATAGCCCAGTCAGGAAATAGCGGAGGACAGTCAAATAGTCCAAAACAAAATGGAGGTGTTTCCATCAAAGATATATTGGAAATTGGAGTTGTTATTATAGCAGTTGCAGTTGTCATCTGTTATTTATATGGAAAGTGTAAGAAGCGGCTTGAAAGGAAGATCCGAAGAGAAATTACGGCTAGTCAAGAATTGGTATAAAAGTGATGGTTAAAGTGAGAAAATTTACAAAATGTGCGTGAAAGTGTGATGCCGGTTTGCAACGAACTTAAATACTTGCTCGAAGAATTGAGAGTATTTTATAGGAACTTAAATAAAGACCCCGTAGATAGAAGGACAAATTTAGAAAAAGTACAACGTAAGTTTATTAAACTAGATAAGCTTAAAGATAATTTCAATGATTTAAAACTGTTAGTCAATAATGCAACTTTTGAGGATAAAGATAAACAAGGCATTCTAGCTTTGGCAGATTCAATTCAAAAGTATCTAAAAAGTATTGATGAAATTTTACAAGATAGATTAGCAAATGCAACTGAGGGTAATAATTCAAATTCAGATTTAAGTGCTAAAGTAGAAAACATGTCAGAAAAATTTGATTTGAAAACTGCCACAGGTTTAATTCCTGTTATGAACGGAAATGAAAATGTAACAAAAAGTCTCATTGATAACATTGAATTATACGACTCATTACTAGATGCGAACGGTAAAAAACTTTTAACTATTTTTGTTTTAAAGACACGTCTTTCAGAAAATGCTAAAATTAGATTAAAACAAAATTATGATACAAATAAGGATCTAATTTCCGATTTGAGATCGCACTTCATTACTAAAAAATCAGTTTCAACTTTATCAAATCAATTACATAATGCAAAACAAAATGGGAAATCAATTGATAGTTTCGGTAGATATGTTGAAGAATTATTAGTTAATTTAACGATTAGTGAAGGCGATGGCAATGTAGATGCAATGGAAACTTTAAGAGTAGTTAATGAAAAAATTGCAATCCATGCATTTGCGAATGGTCTACAAAATAACGATTTGAAAACCATAGTTAAATCTAGAAATTATACTAAACTTAGCGATGCCATTCAGGGTGCACAAGACGAAGAAATACCCAAAC
This sequence comes from Galerucella calmariensis, assembly GCA_910591675.1. NCBI lineage: Eukaryota > Metazoa > Arthropoda > Insecta > Coleoptera > Chrysomelidae > Galerucella > Galerucella calmariensis. The sequence goes on from CAJUYG010000399.1 coordinate 73,625, forward strand.
AAAACATGTTTTTTATGAAAAGTCATAATTCCTCAAGTTGGGGTAAAAGAAAAAATTCAAATTACAATCAGTTTCGCAGGGGACGAGGTAATTTCACAAATTACAATGGTAATAAAAGAGGCAATTCTAACACTCGGCCTAATTTTAATAATTATCGTGGAAATAATAGTCATAGAAATTATTGCATACGAGATGTAAATGAACCTTCTACGTCACAAACGTTTTTTCGTGCCTAAATATGCTAAAAATGTTTCAGTTTATAATGCTAATGGACTAAATTTTGTTGAATTTAATTACAACGGATTGAAACTAAATTTTCTATTAGACACAGGTTCCTCAGTAAGTTTAATATTCTCAAAATATTTACATGAACATGAAATTATAGATTTTACAAAGAAGGTTCAAATTCAGGGAGTCACTGGATCAACGGTGTCACATGGCTCAGCTAATATTACTTTACATGTAAACAATGAAAAAAAAATATCTCATACATTTTTGTTGATGAATGAATTTGACAACTCTATGCATGGTATTATAGGTTCAGATTTCTTTAATAAATATGCTGCATGTATAGACTATGAAACATTTTTATTTACTTTCTGGATAGACGGTTTCAAAATTTCACTTCCAATGCACTCTAAACAATTATCTAATATACTAATTCCGCCAAGATGCGAAATAATTAAATTTTTTCATACTGACATTAAGAATGAGAGTATCGTATTACCAGAACAATTATGCGAAGGCGTTTTTGTAGCCGGAATTTTAGTTAAGCCTGATAATTGTAATAGAATTCCCGTTAAGATTTTAAATGTTAGAAATGAACCGGTAAATATTAAAAATTTTAGACCAAAATTAGACAAATTAGAAAATTACAATTTAGGGAAAATTAAAAACGGAGATAATTTATCGGTAAGTCGTGCTGATTCATTGTTAAACTGTTTAAAATTGAATTATTTACATAACGAGGAAAAAAGTGCAATTGAAAAGCTTTGTGTCAAATATTCCGATATTTTTCATTTAGAAAATGATCCTTTAACTGTTACAAATATTTATAAATCAGATATACCTCTAAAAAACCCAGCTCAATCGGTTTTTGTTAAACCGTATCGGTTACCCTTTGCCCAAAAAGATGAAATTCATCGTCAAGTAGACAAAATGTTAAAAGACGGTATTATAGAGGAGACGAGATCAAAATTTTCGTCGCCTATATTACTTGTTCCAAAGTCATCGTTGAATGAGAATAAAAGATGGAGATTAGTTTTAGATTACCGATTATTGAACAAACAAATAGAAGATGATAAATTTCCGTTACCTTCAATTACGGATATTTTAGACTCCTTGTCCGGTGCTATTTATTTTTCCCATCTTGACCTTTCCCAAGGATATTATCAAATAGAATTAGACCAACTCAGTCGACCCTGTACAGCCTTTAGCACAGACCGAGGGCAGTACCAAATGCCCAGATTACCTCAAGGATTAAAAATTAGCCCTTCTTCATTTTCACGAGCTATGACCATTGCAATGTCGGGATTAAATTACGATTCTTGTTTCATATATTTAGATGACCTTATAGTATTCGGTAATAACTTAATAAATCACAACAAAAATTTATCTAAAGTTTTCCAACGATTAAGAGACGTAAATTTAAAACTTAATCCAAATAAATGTGAATTTCTGAAAAAAGAAATTTTATATTTGGGACACACTATTTCGGCAGAAGGTGTCTCACCAGACCCTAGAAAAACCGAAATCATAAAAAATTATCCTGTTCCCAAAGACTCCAATGAAACTAAGAGATTTGTAGCATTTGCTAATTATTATAGAAAATTTGTCAAAAATTTTGGAGATATTGCTAGACCTTTAAATGAATTAACAAGAAAAGGGGTACAGTTTGAATGGACCCCAGAATGCCAAAAATCCTTCGAAATTTTGAAACAAGCCTTACAAAATCCACCTATTTTACAGTTTCCGAATTTTTCAGAAAATAATTGTTTTATCTTAAATACCGATGCCTCAGGTTATGCCATTGGTGCCGTTTTGTCTAATGGAAATGATAAACCTATTGCATATGCCAGTAGAGTCTTAAACAAAAGTGAGAAAAATTATAGTACAATTGAAAAGGAACTTTTAAGTATATGTTGGGCAGTAAATCACTTCAGACCGTACCTGTATTCTAGACGCTTCGTTATATATAGTGACCATCGTCCGCTTTTGTATCTTTTTGGAATGACAAACCCTTCAAGCAGACTTACTAAATTTAGGTTATTGCTTGAGGAATACGACTTTACAATAAAATACGTTAAAGGTAAAAATAATGTAGTAGCAGACGCTTTGTCCCGTGTCGAATTATCGTCGGATGATTTGAAGGAGATGAAGCCAAATATGAAAGAAACTACTTATATGGTAACTAGAGCACAGGCAAAGCTAGCAAATGAAAATATTGTTGGTAGTCTTGATTCTAATCTAGAGAAAAGGACTGATCACCCTGGACTCATAGAATTATTAAGGCGACCAAAGTATTCTTTTCAACTTTGTCCTATGTTACAGAAAGATTTTGAGAAAATAGTAAGAAATAAAAAATATGATTATAAAATAGGGAAATTAATTTTAATTGAAAATTCGCGAATAATTTACATAAATCAGAATACTCTATCATCGTTAGACTTAGGTACTACGTTGAGAGATCTGAAAATAATGTGTAATAAATTTAATATTCCGGAATTAATTATTGTAAAAGATGAAAAGTGCATGTACTTATTAAATGAACTTATAAAATTCCCTGAAAAAATAAAGAAGTTTGATTTAAAAATATCAATTGTAAAATCTAACGAAGAAGTTTTAGAATTAGAAAAAAGACAAATAATATTAAACGACTATCATTTGTTACCTACCGGAGGTCATGCTGGAATAAATCGTATGTTTAATAATATAAAGAAAACATATTTCTGGCCAGGCCTGCGGAATGATGTAGAAAGTTTCGTGAAAAAATGTGATGATTGTCAACGACACAAGCATTCACAGCGAAACATTGAGCCACTGAAAATCACTACCACTGCTAAATCAGCTCTACAAAAAATATATCTCGATTTGGTAGGTCCTTTAGAGCAGGATATCGATAATAACAAATACATTTTAACTTTACAATGCGAATTGAGTAAATTTGTTGAATGCTACGCTATTACAAATAAGGAATCTTATACAGTAGCAAAAACATTTGTTGAAAATTATATTTTGCGATATGGGGTTCCTGATGAAATTGTAACAGACAAGGGCACAGAATTTTTGTCGTCTATTTTAGAAGAAACGTGTAAACTTTTAAATATCAAACATTTAAACTCAACCGCTTATCATCACGAAACTTTAGGGTCTTTAGAAAACTCACATAAAAATTTGGGAGCTTATTTACGTATGCAGGTAGCTAAACAACCAAATTCGTGGAGTTCATGGGTGCCTTATTGGAGTTTCTCTTACAATAATACTGTTCATACTGAAACCAAATATACACCACACGAACTTGTATTTGGAAAAACAGCTACTTTGCCATCTAACTTAACTGATCAAATTGATACTATTTATAATTTTGATGATTACCCTATTGAACTGAAATATAGAATTCAAACAGCTTGTGATGATGCGAGAAATAATTTAATGTTATCAAAAGACAAAAGGAAAGAAAGGTATGATAAGAAAACGAAAATTGTAAATTATAAAGTAGGCGATAAAGTTTTATTAAAAAACGAGGCTGGGACTAAGTTGGAACCATTATTTAAGGGTCCATATATAATTATTGAAGAAAACTCCCCTAATGTAGTTATTAATGTTAATGATAAGCTTATAGAAGTACATAAAAATAGGATTAAGTTATATCATGAATAATAAATAATTTAAAAAAAAAAAAAAAAAAAAATGTTTATAGACGTCTAAACATTTTTTTTCTCGCCCTTTGGAGGTGTAATGATATTCATTATTTTAGATATTTAGTAATATATATTTCACAATTTCCTCTATCAAGTGCATCGACTTCAGGTGTAGTATTATTGACCTGTGTATACTGTTTAATCAGCAATAAGACTGTTGCTACCTGAAGTACTTTACGCTGATAGATCGATTTTGATATAATGTTTTAGGTTAAATGGATTATTGTAGATTATTATAATTGGTGCATTCAACTAGTGTAGAAGTAAATAAAATTAGGTTTTATAACAAAATGTGTTTAAATTATTAAAGTCTAATTAAAGAGAAGTTAGTTTATCACAAAATAATTTAAATTTCTTCGAAGTGAACGAAATGTCAAAAGTGACATTTATACTCCTCGATCAGTTTAAAATATATTTTGCATTTTGGTGAAATTGTTTTTATGCTGTTTATTACTTTTCGACGTCTGAACGGTAAGTTAATCACTTACCGACGTGTTAAACTTAGAAACCAGTAAACACAACCTACCGTCCTGACAACCGATGCTGTAAATAAACAAAAAAGATCAATCGCGCAAAAAAATTTATGGAAATAATAGTAAAAATTTATCCGAACAAATTCAAGTAGATCACCAGCACTGCGAATACCAGCTTTGCATAGAATTTTAATATAGCATAGGTGGTTCAGTGGTAGAATGCTCGCCTTCCACGCGGGCGGCCCTGGTTCGATTCCCGGCCGAAGCATATGAATCCCTGCTTCGTAAACGAGAGAGAGATTCAGGAGAGAGCACACGCACGCAAGCAAGGCACATAACGGAGCAACGTAACATAACGTAACGGTCAGATCTTTTGCGTCGCGACCCCCGGTCGCTCAAACATAACCTGACGTGAAGAACTAAAGTTCCAAAATGGTTTACAGAGAGGCGGAAGATTTTATTAATAATAATAAAGCAAGGATTCAACTTGAAATTAACAAACTAAATGAAAATAATGAAGTCATCTGCAATTTTATTATGAATAATATAAGAAGGTGTTATCAATTATGCATTAACAATAATGGTGGACATCTCGAATATCTTTTATAAGTATTACTTATAAATAAATCTTTGTTTTCTGTTTTGTATAGGTATATATTTTGACTTTTTCTTTCTTACTGAGAACCATTTTAATGTCATTTTCATAGCTTACTTAAATAAATTATCTTTTTCATATTTACAGTAATTACTAAAACTAAGATTTACAACATTCCATAACTCAAAAACGGTACAAGGTAGGGGTAACATATTATACATTTTTGAAATAAGAAAAAAAGAACATTCCAAAAATGTGAAAATATACAGGGTGTCCCATTTAAAGAAGAACTATTATTTTTTGTATTCCCTTAAATTTGCACGCTAATGGACTTTTGATAGAATATTGAGAAAATTCAGCTGTAATCAAACAATTTTTATATAAGAATTTTTCTAAAAGTAATAGTAATGATGATAGGGGGTGGGTAATATATAATGAATAACCCTGTACAAGTGAGTTTTTTTTGGCTATTTTATTGTCAAAATGTATTTATTATTTAGAGCAATTAAATGAGGAAATTGATTCAAATAGAATGTTGATGCGTATTTTCAATTCGGATTGAAAGTAATTTAAATCTAAAATGCAATTTGACTGGGAAAATTGCAAATTGAAAAATAATCTGATTAGGAAATCGAAAATATTTATCACTGAACCTTAAAATTGTAGATTGGTGCTCGTATTCTAATAAATCAAATTGGAATAACAACGCGTTGTTGCCACAAATGAAAGATTTTTCATGCGACAAAAATAAGCAACATTTTGATAGTAAATAATTAAAATACATCAAAGTAATTAGTTCTAACGTATTTCCTTTCTTGACAGGAGATTTTTATATGAATTTGTTAGTAATAAAAGAAGATTTAATGCGTGTTCATCAATAAATATATCGGGACAGAATAAAAAGTACATACAAGTAGGAGCTCGTGCAGAAAAACAGTTAATAAAATCAGTACTCACCTTTAGGGTCCAATTTTTCAGGATTAAACCATGCATCTGCAAAAGAATATTAGTTAAGCAAGATGTTAGTAAAAAGAAAAGGAAATTAGAGAATAAATATAACTACTATTTACAGTCATAATATAAATTTATAATATGTAACAAAATTTATATTTATAATCAGATAAGTAAAGCATAGCAACAAGTTAATAACAACGTCAACTTCCTTTTGTGAGTTATATAATTATTTTGTCTCAAGGACTTTGTGTACCTAGATAAACAGTGTTAGATTTTTCAATTATTTAATTTGTGATTACCGAAATAAAAACCGTAACACAGTATGTTTACATTCACTATAAAATTATATAATGAAATAATGTGTTTTTGTTGCAATTTAAACTATACTGAAACTGTTGAATGATCTACAAACTTTATATACAGTCTGATCATTTTAACCGGTACCAGAATTGTTATTTTGGACCGTAAAAGTTATACTAGCAGGTTGAATGTGAGTTTTTTAGGGAACCAATGTAATGGTATAGGGTGCTTTCCGAGTTAGGTATCTGCAGTTTTGGAGTATATGACGTTCCGTCCGAATTATATACAGGGCAGTTACTTCAAAATAACTCGGAACGGTTTCATGCTCCACCACATTGTCAAATGTTTGTTATCAGCTGTTTTGTGAGTAAACAAAAATCTTAACCTCTCTATACCATCTATTTATTTGCAAATTGCTTTGTACAAACAGTCTAACAAGCTAGTATAGATTTATAATTCTGAAATGGATTGAAATTGAAATTATGAATATCATCTTCGTGTCGAGTACACAAAACTATACAACCGAATTAATGAATTATTTTTGAGGTTAGCAAATATAATGCACATAGCGCATGCCCGCATAAGATGTCAAAAAGGTAGTGCTTGTTATAACTTGTATACTCGACCTTGAAACCCAAGATTTGTGAGTATATATGTACTTCAAAAGCCATAACTCGGAAAGTGCAAACAGCGGTATACGCAGAATATGCTTAACTCGGAAGGCACTCATAGTCAAATGCAGTCTTATCATGCGGGTCATACGATCCAACTCTTTTATTGCGTTTAATCACAACTTCCAAATAAAATCCGTAATTTGAATAAGACAGACTTATGCAATTTCGACGGGAGAAAAAAGGATATGTATTTAGTTTTCAGCGATTCTAAAGAGTCTTTCACCAGCGAAGTTTTTATTTAAATGTCAGTTATGTCTCTTTGACAATTCAAAGTGACAATATGAATAATAAGAAGCAATTATCCGGTATTTTGCATCTTCAAACAAAAAAAAAGGTATTTAATCTGATAGATTATTTCGAGATTGGATGAAAAAGTGGAAATTCGTCAACCAGTGGGCAGGAAACATCAACCATCATTATTTTCTCCGGGTATATTTGTAATCTCACATTTTGGTTACCTCTGTGTCTTCTGATTTGATACAAATGGTTGGTGACCTTAGAACCCGCACATTAAGAGCGCTTTTGACTATATTAAAACATTTCTGAAATGTGTATTATTTTCAAAGTAAATAATAATAGCCTTTAATGAATCCCCTGAAAATTTGAGTACTTAATATTAACTCAAAGTACTCGCTCAAAGCGTTAAAACATTTCCCATTCACAAAATACAAAACTTTGATGAATTTTTTCATATCCAAATCTCATCCGTATTTTTGAATGCTAGCAGATTGTTCTAAAGTATTTTATATTTTGACAAGTTTGAATAAAACTCTGTAATATTCGATAAACATCTGGTTGTTGAATAATTATGGCATTTCAACACTCTATGTACTTTTTGAAACAAACTTTAAGTATCCGAACCGATTCAGTTTATCAATCAAGATATATTTTGTCCCAAAGTATATCGTCTTTGCTTATGCCAGCAATCATAAAATTAATGGGCCAATTGCAAAAAATAATACGGCTAATAGCTGCTGTAAAAGAGATCGTCAATGGCGGACCATTTAAAACGGATTAAACTCCCAAATATCTATCTTTATGTATTTTTATCATACATCCTTACAGGAGCAATGAAAACATGCCCAACGGCAGCCATGGAAGTGATTCTCAACCTCACCCCTCTACATATGGTGGTGGAAAGTGTTGCAGAAATAACAAGATACAGACTAAGTAGAGAGGGAATCATTAAAAAAAACACCTCCTCACTTCTTAGAAATCAGACAACCTGGAACATGCCACAAGACGGTATTATGAAAAAGTATAACTTTTCAAAAAAAATCGTTAAGGAATTAAGCAAAAAGAAGGAATGGGATCCAAATACCATTACTAAATTGGGAAAGAATGCCATTCAATGGTACACAGACGGCTCAAAAGCAATAGAAGGAACTGGGATATGAGTGTTCGGGCCAGGAACCAAACACTCTGAAAGCTTGGGAAAAACCCCAAGTATCTTTCAAGCGGAAATCCACGCCATAAGAAAGTGTGCCCAGTTTAATATTGATAAAGGATACAGAAGACAAAGGATTATCATAATGTCGGATAGTCAAGCAGCCATTAAAGCACTGAGCTCTTGTGTATTCAGTTCCAATAAACTAGGCGAGAACAATATAGTCAACTTACTATGGATTCCATGACACACTGGAATAGAAGGAAATGAAATAGCAGATGAACTAGCAAAGATGGGGACTGAAATACCATTCTGGGTGCCTGAACCATTTTGCGGAATCAGCCCCAATGTAGTATTGGAAGTAATAGGTAAAGCCGAGAAAAAGAGAAGATCTGACCATTGGAAAGATCTAGTAGTATGGCTTATACAATCAAAGACTCCTCTGGGTGACTACAACCTGTTGAGATCAAATGAATGCATAAGTCGCTTAGAGTTTTAACAGGGATCCTAACGGGACATTGTCGCCTGAATGGGCACCTGAAAAAAGCTCAAAATAGTGGAGGAAGAACAATGAGGATTTTGTGGCATGGAAGAAGAAACCTCCATCCACATACTTTCCACCTGCACAGAAGAACCAGGCCCGCCCTTGCCTTGTCACTCGACTGTTGTAGGGTTTCATTTCAGGTAAAATTATTTTAAGAAGGTCGTAGATGGTCGTATTTAGAGGATTGCCGGCAAAAGTGAAGACGATATAATTTGAGAGAAACTATACCATGATCTAGTGAAATATACGAACTAATAAAGCATATTTGACACTCAGAAAAAATACCAGAGGGGTGGAATATAGCTCTGATTAGCCCTCTGCACAAAAAAGGAGATAAAACAAACTGCGACAACTACAGAGGTATTGCGTTATTAGATAGTGTATAAAATCCTGGCAAGACTAATGAGAGCTCGATTGAATAAATATGCTGAGAATATACTAGGGGAGTACCAAGCAGGGTTTAGGAGCAACAGGTCGGTAACAGACCAGGTTTTCACTTTAAAGGAAATTCAAATGACCTGTTATGAGTATAAAACGGAATTACATGCTCTCTTTATAGATTTTAAGCAGGCGTATGATTCAGTTAGTAGAGACCAACTTTTCGAAGCTATGAAATGGTTAGGAGTACCAGGCAAATTGATCAGGTTAACAAAAATGACTCTTTTGAACACTGGTAACAAAATAACTTGGAATGGGTACAAATCAACGGTCTTCAGGGTCGGAAATGGTGTAAGGCAAGGGAATCCGCTATCAACTGTTTTATTTAACTTAGCACTTGAAGCCATTATCAGAAGATCTAAAGTAAAAACAGATGGTACAATCTATAATAACGAACATCAGTGCATTGCGTATGCAGATGACAGTATTGGCAAAATCAAAGAAAGAGCTCACTAAAATTACAAAAAATCTCGCAGAACAAGCAAACATTTTAGGACTGCAAATTAATCAAGAAAAAACAAAATATATGGTCCTTGGAGATACTGGAAGTATCGGAGAGAATCTGATAGTGAAAACGACAAGGGAAATGGACTACAGTTTCCAAAGGGTACATTATTTTATTTATTTGGTAGTACTAATATCTAGCAATGCCCACGAAGAACAAGAAATACAGTCAAGAATCACGAAAGGCAACAGAAAAATTGGAATGCTCCAGTCACTGATGAAATCAAAATACTGTTCAAGAAAGATGAAGATAAGAACATATAATACCATTATAAAACCCACTGTAACATACGAAAGTGAAACATGGATTTTAACAAAAAAAACAGGAAGAAAAGCTGGAGCGCTGGGAGCGTAAAACTCTGAGAGCTATCTTCGGTGGAATAAAAACACCTGAAGGATGGAGAAGGAGAACAAATGAAGAAATAGACATGTTATATGGAGAAGCAAAGATAACATCGAGAATAAAAACATACAGGTTAAGGTGGTTGGGACACGTAGAAAGATTGAACAAAGAAAGAATGACAAAAATGGCTCTTTACAGGACTCTTATTGGCAAAAGAAGAAGTGGACGGCCTAGAAAAAGATGGTTTGAAAGTGTCTGATATAAATAAACTGAAAATAAGAAATTGGAAACAGAAAGCTAAGAATAGAGAGGAATGGAGAAAAATAACTGCCCTGGGTCTACAAGGCCTGTAGAGCATATATATATACCATGATCAATTCTGACAAATGTTTGTGTTTATCAAAGTTATACGAGGGAAACCAAAAATGTTAATATTTATTATCGCTTCAACACGTTTAGTTTTCGACATAATTATATAATGGCTCTAAATATTGAAGCAATAAAGTTAATTATTCTATGAAGGGAGTTCCAATAAACGTGATATCGACGAATACTGCTACTTACATAATCAGTGATTATATAAACTCAATATGCTTAATTCAGTTTCAATAGGTATGGCATCGAAAATGAATCCGTCTAATTTTTTATCCGACTTTAACATAAAAATGATACTATTGAAATAACTCTATTCCCAGAGAAAAGAGCAAAGGCGTTTTTACATGGTTGGGTACCTAAAGATTCATCTCCTTTAAATTCGAATTATTGTTTAATTGTTCATAGTGACTATTGTATGCTAATTTTTTATACAAGATCAATTAATTAAATTTGAAAGGATTTGATGTCAATTATTATTAACTTTCACCTTTCAAACCCTTTCACTCAAAAACTGTTGGACCATTTTGTTCAGAGAAACTATCTATAGCCAATTTAATGCCCTACAAAAGCCAGTGACTTTTCAAAGGTTGGCAATATACTTCACCATTATTATTTTTGGTACCAGTTCCTAAAATACTCTACTATTTATAGTTAGCTGAATTTTTTACATATCTGTCAATTTCAACATTGATAATGTACATGGATGTAGGTATGTAATTTTTTGTCTTCATTAGTAAACATGTACCTATCTACGTTATACTTTCCAATATCTTATCATTATTAATTATAATGTGTTTTTTTAGCTTGAGAATATATGATCATTAAAAATGTATTGATAACAGAACTTGATATTAATGTTTTCCACTAACGAAGGCTCTATTTATCGTACTGCACTGACCTCAGACAAAAGGTCAATTTTTAAGACTATTTTTTTGGAAAAATTATTAAGGGATAAAGCAACCTCCACCAGCTAGTAAGCCTCCGTCGTAGTAAGTGTTTTCAGTATGAATTTAAATTTCGTATCTATTCAAGTACAGACATTTAAAATTGAATGCAAGTACTTAAAAAGTGATAAATAATTTAATTTTAATAGGTACATATTATGTATTCAAGGTTAGATGCAAGTAATTCGAATACTATTGAAATTTAAAACGAAAACAACAACTGTAAGAATAGAATCTACCTAAATATTGAATTACAATTCTAATAAAAACTCTAATATACATACTGGGATCGAATAAAACACAAAGCAAAGATCTTTGACAACATTTTCCTTTGACGTTACTACCAATTAGTTTGTTTGCATCCTGAACACCATTCAAAACGTCTTCTACAACTTCGTTAGCCATCTTTTTTAAATCTTCTGACATTTATAAAATATCACATGCACTTTTTTAAAACACAAAAACCAAAACAATCCACACCCCAACCTTGAATTGACAGAATTAAAGGTCGCTTCGAATAACAAATTTATTTGATGTATTTTAAACGCTTAGGTCCCGTGTTGGACGAAGTTATTGGAAGAGTATGCGTGATAGGAAAACTACTACCTGCCAGAATAAACTACTGAGCAAGCGTGTGTTTGAATATCGACGATCGACCGATAACTTTAGAAATGATACGGGTACCTCTACGTGGTACTACAAAATATAATGGAAGAGGACAAAATCCATGTTATCTTAAAACAAATTAAACTTTAAACTTTGTATTTAAAAGTCTAATTGAAGATATTAACATATTATTGGTATGTATTGTGTATACAGATTGTCCCTAGATCATTGTTTTTGTTCCATTTCTGGTAGTTCCTTTTCCCTTTGTTTTTATACCCCCATAGTCATTATTTAAGATAACTTCTACATTTTTCTTCATTCTGTTTCTGTCAACCTGCCAACTTGGGACAAATTTCACAGGCTAGCTCATGAGTCCCAAAGTTCCACTTTGTGTTGAAATTTAGCAACAAGTCAGTTTTTAGCATGTACATCCAGGGTGACTCAGACAGTGTATTATAGATCTTCCAAACACTATGTTAGGTTAGTTTTGTGGTTAGTGAATCTATTAGGTCATCCACTGTGGGAGGTAAACTACTTCTTGACGCAGGTGCTCACAGGGCATGGGTCGAGAGTGGGTTACCTCCACAAGATTGGGAAAAGAGAAACTGGTGTGTGCGAGAGATGTGAAGTGGAGGATGATGTGGGACATGTGTTTAGATGTTGGAAGAACAAGGAAGTTTTGAAGAAGTTGGAAGATAAACTGGGAGAGTCGGTGTATTGGGAAAATATGGTGGAGATTATGTTGAGGGGCGAGGAGCAATGGATGGAGATAAGTGGCGTAGTAGAGAGCATGATTAGGGAAAGAGAAGGACTCGACATGGCATGTGAGAGGTAGGAGTGATAGAAGGGAGAAGATGACTGAGAGTGTGCGAGGGACCGCCGCCCGTTTTGAAGTATGCGAGGGTAGTGATTCCAAGGCGGGAGTAACGGTGAGATTGAGGTGGGTTTGGTCGGTAGGAATTCCCGGGGGGTGAGTCTAACACTGTCTGGGTATTGATTAAGGACCCAGTCGAACATGAGTTTCCCATCTTGGCCCAAAAAAATAGGTCATCCACTGTGACTCGCAAGGATGTATTTTGTTAATTTGTGGCTCAAACTAATTCAGCTTCTTATTGATATTTCAACTCTGAGTGCAAGATAGAGGGAGAGAGGCCTTGAAACATCATATACCTACAGGACAGGCACAAACGTATGCTCTGCTGTTTTGATATCCCTCAGACAAAGATGGTTCATTGAATTTTTTGGTAGTCCAAGTCTTAATATATGATTCAGATGACACTAGCCTGTTAGACAACACGTGTCATGTCTGCTATCCATACCAGAGACTCTTAATCTCCTATTAGGGAGTAATAAGTGCTTTTAAAACTATATGGCTTTTGATCTTAGAAAATGTTTATTGCTTTATTTGTGAACTTCAAAGGATCATTTACAGGTTGGTATGTCCATATACACCTGCAACAGAGTCTGATGGTATTTTTGAGCCAACTCTTAGTAGTTAAGACAATATAAGGCAGGTAATTCCCAGACTACTGTGATTTTTAATGATAGAAGGTTCTAGAATTTAGTTTTTTTAGTTAGATAGATACCTAGATACATGATATATTGGCACCTTATTAATAATAAGGTTATTGAAATACTACTCCCTATATTATTATTTGGTTTCTCTAAAATAATAGAGTTATGAGTCACTGTCAAACTTGAAATTTATCCTGTCTATAGGAAAACAAATATTATAAAATGACTATTACCTATTGATAATACTTTGAATATTTTATGTCATCATTACTTCTGGATGTATTAATACTGTAGATAAAACTTGTTAAGCATCATGACTCATTTATTTATGCAAAATTATGCAATTATAAAACAGTGAAAATTATCATTATAAGTAGGTACATATATTTTGTGTAAGGACTTTTAAGCAACTAAGAATTTATTATATTGTTATTCCATATTGCATAACATCACAATATATTTCCTCTATTCGTAGAGGTAATTTTAATTGTGAAATATTTCTAGATCTTTTGATGTGCAGACCACAACTGTGTTTTTCTATTTTCAACTATTTACAATCTAACTAGTTTGGATAAACATTAATATCTCATAAAACTTTTAAACTTTATAAGTGTTGAACAAATGCATGCTATAAATCATTTTATATTACTTTTAAAATGACACCATTATACTGTCTAAGTATTGTTTTAATTTTTGTTATGCAGACTATAATATTCCAGTCACCTACCCATATAATACAGGTGATTCATTGACCTTGAATTAGCTCATCTGATATGGTACATTAATTTCTTACAAGTGAAATTTTGTGCTCAAGTAAGCAGTGCTATAAATATTTTATAATGTTCAAACATATTCATTAAAAATATTTCTAGTCTAGACTGAAAATCACTCAATTTTAACACTTTTTTGTATAATAATTAAAGTATTCTAAAATTAAATCTCAACTTACCTAGACCCATTTGACAAAAGATTGCAGCTGCGTCTGTTGGAGCTATTTTTGCTGGAGCAGCCACTGATGATTTTTCTTCAACAAGTTTTTTTGTTGTTTTTTCTGGAAGTTCTGCTTTTTTCTCAACAACAGGAGATATAGGAGCATTTACAATGGTTTCCGGTTCATGCGTTTTTAAAGGTTCTGGAGTGGAAATTCTGGGAGTTGAACTAATCTCAGGTTCATGGGGATGAATCAATGGTGTAGTTAAAATAGGTTCAGGTTTAAATGCATCTTCAAAAGCTTGAGATTTAATGTGGTCATTCAAGTGTATTGGTTCACTGATATCTGGTTCAAAATCTAAAAATTGATCAACCTCTTTTTTCTGTGGTTCACTAATTTTTTCAGCTTCTATTAAATTTGCAGATGAGAATTTGTTATGCCCATGATCAAAGACAGAACTAGAAGTTAACAATGGGTCGGTTAAGAATTGATCCAACTTCTCCTTGTTTTGTTCACTATCAAGAAAATCGTCTTCTAATAAATTTCTATTCATTTTTTCGGGAATTGAAGGTTTTTCTAAAGAAGTTAACAAATCAGCTGCACCGGTTTGATGACTCACCGCAGTAGTCTTGGGCGTGTTATTGATCTCATGAACTGTTTCAGGTGCTGTCACCTCTTTGTCTGGCTTTAAACCTAATAAATCCTGTAATGGACTGGAGTCGTGTTCTAAATGTTCAAAATCGTCCATAGAATCTACTTCCCTTTTGATATTAAACAATCCCTGTTGAGTTTCTATAGAATGTTCCATTTTTTATTAGAAAAATTAGAAGCACCGGATTATCCCGTTTATTTTGTATATTAGAGATTCCTACTTCTTTCAATACCACTTACCACTGTAAACTAATTTCGAACTCGGCTCCAAACTTGAAACTCCCCAACATTGTCAATATTATGTCAAATTCACGGTATGTGATTGGTTATTCACAAAACAGTTTATCGAGCACGGAACGACCGTATGGAATTCAAATATCAAATCCCAAAGTATGAACCATAGAGAAATATAGTATGAACTGTTTTAGCCACAGAAAAATTATTGACTTTTAATGCTAAGCGATACGCTATCTGGCGGAATAAACTCGCATCAATGTCACGTGACCGGTGACCAGCAAGTGTGATTGCTTTGTATTTATTTACATCCAAGTGTGCATTTGTGTGAGGATTATAGTTGTTTTATAGTGATAAATAGTTTGTTAAAAGTGAAAATGACCAGCAGAGCAAATTGTTGTGTACCTGGATGTAACTCTGTGTACAAAAAAACCCTGATTTGACCTTTCATCATTTTCCAAATGAGGGTCAGAGAGTCGAGAGTATTGGAGAATCTGGAATGACTATGGTTGATAGAAAGAAACTGTGGGAGATCAAATTGAAAAGAGAGTTACCAAACATATGAGAGTTTGCTCTAAACATTTTGTCGAGGACGATTTCATAACTCCTAGTAATTGTAAGTATTTTGTTTTTTATATTAAATGTGGTTGAAATAATTATCTAACAATTTTTCAGGGGGCTATCAGAAACGGTACCTGAAAAAGACTACTATACCAAGTAAAAACTTACCTGTGTCCAGTGTTATAACAAAATCAAAAAGTCTGAAGATAGAAGAGAAAAAGAGAAGATAGGTATGAAAAACTTACTGAAAGAAGACAGGTAAGTTCTCTTGCTGGTTATTTTTATTGAAGTCAAAACTAAATAACTATACTTACTAACTATTGGTCATTTCAAATTTTAGGTTAATCAACTCCCTTCCACCTCCAAGGATGACATGATATCGAACTCATTTAGTGACTTTGATGGAGCTAAAGCACTACTGGAGCTTCAACAACATTTGTTGAATGCAAGGATAAAGGTTTTCAGAATTTTCAGGAATACTTTTCCTTTGCATTTGGTACCAATTGTTGATGATATATTCACAATTATTTGTGGTATTGTTAATTTGCAAATATTTATAAATTAAATAATACACAGAAATTTCATATTTTTATTCTATATAGGAAATGTCACACTATTTTTGAGAAATAATAACTATTTTCCTGACTTGATGCATCTTGAAATAATTCTAAAAAAATTGTTGTTGTTAACCAATAGTTTATATAATCCTTAAATATTTCAGAGATAAAAATTAATTTATCAATTAATATATTTATAGTATTCATCGAGGTATTCATGGTAAATCACGATGAATAATAAATACAGTTGTTTATAAACAGATATTGGAAATCTGTTCAGCTCGTGCTTACAATAGTCGTGCTTCTCATACAGTCTCCACCTCCTCTCTAATAAAAAAATCTATTATATATGATAGTAAAAGATTATTTAATCATTTGCCATTAAACATTAGGAAAATAAATAACAAAATGCATTTTAGGAGAGAGGTAAAAAGATTGTTGACATCAAGTGACTACTATAAAGTTTCGGAGAACTATGTCAATTCTTTTGCATAGTGTTATGTTTGCTTAGGATTTAGTAATTTACATATTATATTGTATTGTTGTTTTTTGTATCTTGTATAAATATTTTAAATCTTGTTGTTATAGATTTATCTTTAAAATTAATTTGTTGGTCTAATAATTGTTCTTAGGTTATGATGCTTTAATTATAAGTTGTGAATCTTGAATTAATAAATCTATTTTTGACTTTGATATAATCTTGTAGGCATCATTCAATACTTGTTATTTTATTCTTGTGCCTTCTTTTCCATTCCAATGTTCCTTGCTGGCAGCACATGCTTTCTGAAGTGCCTGCATTACAGCTGCAAGTAAATGTCTGTATTTCAACCTTGCAATCTGAAATAACTAAAAATATTCCATTGATTTCATGGGGATCACTTTTCACTGCACTAGTTTGCAAACAATAGGATTTGATCATCCATTTTTGCCCACTTTTTCTCTGACTCCACACACAATAACATGGTTCTCTGCCAGAACAGCTTCACCTTTTACAATGCATCTGCTGTTTGGAGAAGCAGATAAATAATCAAAAATTGAGGACAATGACAGAAACATCTCTTGAAAAAATATCAGAAAAATATATAACAGATTATCCTGTTCGAAAAAATAAAAAAAACTTGCTCAACCACAATAAACTCTTAGGTTATTTACAATGCAATCACACTTGGCGTCAAAAAGCATATGTTTTTCGACAGAATGACAGCGGGGGAAAATTAAGGTTAAAATGTCAATTGTTTTAGCCCAATCGAAAAACTCTGGTTCAAAGAGAATCACATTGTCCCAGCAACAATAATTTTCTAAATATCTTCTGTACGTTCCTTGTGGCATAATTTATTCTTTTTTCTCTTATTTTTTTGGGAATCAAACCACAATGATGTTTTTATATTTTTTATTTCGACGTTTCGGTAGCGTTCCAGCTACCGTTGTCAACAATCCAGAGGCCCTCGGCTTCGTAAGACGTCGCCCTAAGGGCATAAACATCTATTTATACCCTTGGTACATAAATAACTATAATTACTAATTAATCTTGACAACGGTGTCTGGAACGCTACCGAAACGTCGAAATAAAAAATATAAAAACATCGTTGTGGTTTAATTTTCTAATCTATCTGCTCTGTGACTCTTCTTCAATTCCAAAATTCTGTCATTCTTCTGTCAATGAATCTTCTTTTATAAAGTTGAGATATGGAGATTATTTATATCCAACCTTAATAAACAAAATGCTTTGTGTGTAGTGAGTATATGTTTTTATTTAACAAAGAGAATTGTGAGTGAGGGACGACACTGCAACAAATATAAAGAAATTATTGAGCTCAACTATTATTTGCTTATATCGATGTTATACTATAAGATTCGTATAATACTATTCAAGTGAAATGGATTGGAATTTGCACTTTGAAGAAAACAAGACAAACTGGAATTGTGATGATTTAAATCGTAATGTTCTAGAAATGAATAACGAAAACTTAGTTTTTCAACAAAATGATCTCTTTCCTTCAGCTTTTCCCGTTATGGCTGATATACGAAGACAAGGAAAATTATGTGATGTTGTCTTAAAGGTTAGAAATTAAATAATACAATAGACAATGTACATACGATACTTTATGTAAATGGTTCACCATCATCAGAATTGTTTTATTATATAAATTACAGAAAATACTATTTTTAAATATGTAGTTTAGTGCAATGCCAAATATGTGACCTTGTCCAAGGAAGGGGGCTTTCAATGTTTTATTGATTGCTATGTTAGTCCTGAATAAGACTGCTTGAAATGTGTGAAATCAGTCTATGAATTATTAATAACTAAGGCATGAAATAATAAGTCATTTTTTGTATAAGATTGATGTTTCAGGTTGAAGGTCAATCCTTTAGTGCCCACAAGATAGTTTTAGCTTCGACCATTCCATATTTTCAAGCCATGTTTATGAATGATATGATTGAATCTCGAAACAAAGAAATAGAAATAAAATGTATTGATGCCATGTGAGTATTTTGTTGTATTGATTGATAATAACATTAAGGCTCAACACTTTTAACACACTTTTTTTGCTTACACTTACTTTATTTTGAATTTCAGGGCTCTAGAAGCACTAGTAAACTTTGCATATACAGGCAAAGTAACTTTAGATAAAAACAATGTACAAAGTGTTATGATAGGAGCATCTTATTTGCAATTGAATAAAGTGAGAGATGCATGTGCTAATTATTTACTTCAGAGGATCCATCCACAAAATGCTTTAGGATTTAGGCATTTTGCTGATTCATTAGGATGTTCAACATTAGCAGATTCTGCTGAAAAGTATATAGAATCATATTTTCATGAAGTTTCTCAATGTGAAGAATATTTAAATTTGTCTTTAATTGAAATCAAAGATTTATTAAGTAAAAATGATCTTAGAGTTGATAGGTAAGAATCATTTAAAAACGTTTGTATAATATTGATTTTCAAATATACTTTTTTTCCAGTGAAGAACAAGTTTTTGAAGCATGCATGAGATGGGTTAAACATGATGTTGAAATGAGAAAAGACTGTTTACCAGAACTATTATCCCTTGTACGTTTGCCATTGTTATCCCCCTTATATATTACTGATAGAGTTAGAAATGAAGAGCAAATTAGATATTCTATACAATGTCGGTAAGTACTATTAACTTGTTTAAACTTTAATTGGATATTAATTTGAATGGTTATATAATTTTTTTTTGTTGCAGTGATCTAGTGGATGAAGCATTGACATTTCATTTAATACCTGAAAGAAGGGCATTAATACAAAGTTTCCGAACTGAACCGAGAGTTTGTGATATAAAAGGACATATATTCGTTGTAGGAGGTTTAAATAAACATGGCGATTCTCTGTCCACTGTAGAACACTATGATCCAAAAAAAGATAAATGGACTATGGCACCTTCAATGTCAATGATGCGATCCAGATTAGGGGTGGCTGTGATAAAGAGTAAACTATTCGCTTTTGGGGGATATAATGGTAAAGATAGATTAGCAAGTGTTGAAGTTTATGATGCTATTAGAAAAGAATGGTCAACAGTTGCTCCAATGATTTGTAAAAGAAGGTATGTAAAATTAATAATCATTTATATATTAATCGAAGTAGACAAATCGGTAAGTTGCGTTAAAAAATGTTACATACAAACATCAAAGCTGAACAAAATTTCCCACAAAAAAGGTACTGAGCATTTTCTTACTAACCATTTTGGATAAATATGCTTCATAAATTGTTCCAGGATCTTGTAGATGCTCCCAAACACACCAATGTATCTATTAAATGCATGTATATTCTTATCTAACATATATTATGAATGTGACTATTAAACCAAGGTCCAATTCTTTGATCATTAATTCACCTGAATGACATATTTTTGTTTAATTTTACTGGTATGTTAATGGTTATAACAAATTAATCATTTTAGTGCTTTGGGTGCGACAGCTTTAGGTGACATAATCTATGTATGTGGAGGATATGATGGTGTAACTTCTTTGAATTCCGTTGAAAGGTATCATCCCAGTACAAATTCTTGGTGTTCTTTGGCACCAATGAATAAATCGAGAAGTGCAGGAGCCGTTATTGCTTGCCAAGGTAAATTTGTCAGTCTAACTCAAATGTTTGTTATAAATTTAGTTTAGACTTTAAATTTTTTAACGGTATTAGACAAAACAAGTAATATTTCTAGGTTATATTTACGCTTTGGGAGGACACGATGGTTTATCGATATTTGACTCAGTTGAGAGGTATAATCCTGCAACTAATAGTTGGACTGAGGCTCCTCCAATGCTCACAAAAAGGTACGTAACTTGTATCAGTTCTAATGTTTTATAATTGTACATTTTTCCCTTTATAGATGCAGACTTGGTGTAGCAATGTTGGCTGGAAAATTATTTGCTTGTGGTGGATATGATGGCAGTTCATTTCTTCAAACAGTTGAAATGTTTGATCCGGCTACCAATAAGTAAGTTTTTGATTCAATTTAGATTTTCCACACTGTATACAAATCTTACATACAAAATTGTATTTTCAGGTGGGTTTACGTGGCGCCGATGAACGCTCAAAGAAGTAGAGTGGCGCTAACGGCGAATATGGGAAAACTATGGGCCGTCGGGGGTTATGACGGTATTTCGAATCTGGTAAATGTGGAAGTGTATGATCCCAAAACTGATAAATGGACGTATGCAGCTGATATGATAGCCCATGAAGGAGGCGTAGGATTGGGAGTGATTTCGATACCTTGAAAATGATTAAAACGATTCTTAGCAAGAACAAAGTATTTTTTAGGTTTAAGCGATCAAATTAAACACAACTAAGGCTGGACTATAATTTATTTTATTTAGATTCGAATTATTTTTTACTCGAGCTTTTACATTAATTTAAGAATATTTTAATTCCAATGAAATAATTTCTTGTAGCAAAACCACCACACAATTATTTTTGTATTTAGATTCAGTAATTACAGTTTTTTGACGGTAAGTGTATAAATCTAATTTTAATTATTTCAAGTATGACGAGATTCCTAGATTTTATCTAATTCAAGTAGCAGCATCCAACCAAGCAACTTCGACTGTTATGTTTGACTTTATTTCTGTAATGACATAACTATTACTCACACGTACTTCTTGTAGTTGGAAAAAATGATATAGTATATCCGTAAATGATGAAAATATAGATTGTAATGTAATATGTTACGCAAAATAAATATTTCCATTGAAAAAATCGAGTATCTGTTCGAATGATAGTAGAAAATCTTCAAGAACATAAGTAGCATGCCATTTGTGGAGAAGGCAACATATCTAGGTGTTACGTCCGCTAAAACTCTCAACAGGGACTCCAAATTGGATAAAGTTATCCATAAAGACAGTCAAGCAAAATATTTTGTAGAAACAACAGTAAAAATTAGGCAAAGTGGCGCTTGAAGCCCTAGATATTTTGCAACCTTTCTGGTTTTGGAAAACAATGACCTTATTAGTTTCCATCTGGAGGTGCCGGCTCAATGACTGAGTTAAACAAACGTTGGTTCAGACACATCCGAAATGGACCTCCAAGCTAGATCCGCCGTCTGGAGCAGTTTTGATCATCATACAACAGTCTCCAAGTGGAAGTTTTCGCCACAGATCTATGCATTGAGTGAATGCTGGATAACTGCTACTCTAGGTATCTAAGTTTGAGATTCCAGTCTCAAGGAAAACATTTGTCAAAGCACCTACATAATCCAAAGCACAAACCTTGCCAGACATAGAGTGTGAGGAAATAAGGTCTACAGTGCTATTCAAAAGTCCCCTCCCCCCTCGTATCTTTTGAACGGCTACACTTACATTAATAAAATTTAGAGGGTGAAAACAAAGTGTTGTAAACTTCCCTACGAATGGTAACAGGTGACGTAATAGCAATAGATGACGTCACAGTGCCACTCTGGCCAATAATTTTAAATAGGACCTTATGGCAGGTGATATCTCGTTTGAAAGGCATTGACATTGGCTACATAGCCATATTGATTTTGTTTGGGCTTAAACTAATTTTGACGGATAAATTAAATGAATACCAATATTTTTAAAATTATTTTTTTAAATTTAATTATTCAAATATCAACAATGGATTCTTATAGCAAGTGTTCGAAATGTGCTTCATCTACTTCCTGACAGTAATACATCCTATTAGTAAACTCTTGTCGTACTCGTTCGAATGTGTCAGCTGAAATTGCATTGCATTCTTCAATAATTTTTTCTTTCAAAACGCCAATGCTATCTGGTGCCGCAGTATAAATCTTGGAGTTCAAGTATCCCTATAGAAAAAAATCTAATGGTGTCAGATCTGGTGACCGAGGTGGCCAGTCTATAGGACCTCGCCGGCCGATCCATCTACCTCGATATTCTTTATCCAGGTAACGTCTTACTGCACCATAATAATGTGCAGGAGCACTATCTTGATGAAATGTTATTTCCAGATGACCGAATTCATCTTGATTATCTTCCAGAATTTCAAGAATTAACGGCTCAATTGCATTTTGTAACATCTCCAGATACACTTCGATTAAATTTGATTTCAGGAAGACAGGACCAACTATGTGGTTTCCCAAAATACCTGCCCAAACACAGATAGACGCAACTTTAGTTGAAGAGGAAGTGGGGTTTACTACCATTTCAGCAACTATATCAATTTTTTTATCATCACCAAATGTTGGTCGACCAGATCGTTTGGCATCTTGAACACTACCTGTTGCTTCAAACTTGTGAGGAAGCTCTCTCAAATAAGTTCTCGAGATAGGGCGATCTGTGTATCTCTCATTGAATAAACTTTCCGCTTCATGGAGATTCTTTCTAGATTCATCACTTATTAAGATAGCTGCTACTTTGTCGGCTTGAGTACATTTTGCCTATGTAAATTCTTAACCGTCTCGTTAAACAATAATAAAATTAAATATTTAAGCTATTTAGAAAAACTTTGCAAAGCAACAAATACTATTAAATTGAAAACGTCAATTTTTTTGACAACTAACTAGAAGCGGATTGAAAAATCTTCAATATTTAAATGTGAAATAATAATTTTATTTATTTATTTATCCGTCAAAATCAGTTTAAGCCCAAACAAAATTAATATGGCTATGTAGCCAATGTCAATGCCTTTCAAACGAGATATCACTTGCCATAAGGTCCTATTTAAAATTATTGACCAGAGTGGCACTGTGACGTCATCTATTACTATTACGTCACCTGTTACCATTCGTAGAGAAGTTTACAACTCTTTATTTCCACCCTCCAAATTTTATTAAGTAATGTAATTGTAGCCGTTCAAAAGATACGAGGGGGGGGAGGGGACTTTTGAATAGCACTGTATATAGTCTGTACAGAAAGTACGAGGAGTAATAAACCCTAATTAAGTATGCAAAACCTTTACAGGGAGCACCATGAAATTTTTGATAAATCTCTTACTTTAAATTACATTTCTTCCGTGAATCTAAAAACCAGGTAGATCGACCCCGTATTTGTTTCAGTTGTAGCAAAATTTAGGGTTTCTCCATTGTCAAAGGATTAGCAGATAAGCAATAACGCAATGCAGTGGTGTGTATTTTGGGAAAAAATACGTTTTAAATTATAATATAATAAAAAATGAAAAGAAATAATTATTGGAATACATTTATTACTTACATTTTATTCTATATCCGACTCGGAAGAGGAAGAATCGTTATTGACATTAATAATAATAGGGTCGATTAAATCATCACAAATATTGTCAATTTTCAACATATTTGCCTCTACTTTGATAACATGCTCGATACAGTTTGTCCAATTTTCCTTACTAACATGACTTACAGCACTCTCAAACAATTTCACAACATCGTTTATTTTAAAAGTAGTATTTTTTTCCAACTTCCCCCTTTACCTAAGCCCATATTAATTCTATGGGATTAAGTTCACAATGATAAGGGGGAAGTCGAAGAACTGATATACCACGAGAAGAAGCCATTTCTTCTACAATGTAGGTTTTGTATTTATTCTTGTTCATTTTTGCAATTCTTTAAAGTTCTTTCCTTAGTGGATCTTTTGGAAACTTAATATTTTTCGAAATAAGCCACTCCAAAAGCTCTGCTTTACGCCAACGACTTGTGGGCAATGCTTCTCGTAACCGTGAATGGTAACTTGCGTTATCCATAACAATAACAGCCCCTTTTGGAATCAGATCCACCATTTGAACAAACCATTCCTCGAAGACATCCCCATTCATATCTTCGTGATAGTCCCCCGTGCGTTTTGAAATAAAAGTTAATAATCCACCATCAACAAAACCTTCAGAACTTCCAACATGGACAATGATAAGTCTTTTTCCTTTTCCAGATGGTGGCTGCAAACCTAACGACAAACCTTCCACGAATGCCTGCCTTCCGCTTTTAATGTTTTCATCTTGCCAAGATTTGGAAACTGTATATCCAGCATTTATACACACATATACAGGGTGTCCCACGACGTTTTGACAGTCCAATTTCTCGAAAACTGTTCATATGACATGTATGAAATTTGGCAGATATAAACAGTCGAAACTGATGTTTATATTTATTATAAAATGACTTCCGTTTTCCTCGTCATTTCGCGTCACGTGACCCCAACATAATTTTTTTAAATGGGACAACCGGTATAATATTACAATTTTGGATATATCATTCAAAAACAAATTCAACGATAACACACTTGTCATCATTTTATTTTGCAGTAATGATAATAGGGGCAATTAAATGAACATCTGTATAAATTATTTTATCAAAAAACGTAACATAGGGAATTAAAAAGTACAAGTATTTAAAGAAATTGTTCAAATTGATGACCAAGTATATTGACACAATGTTCAAACCTTGTTAAAAGATTTCTTGTGAGTGATGCTGTAATCATTGCGGGAGTTACGGTTCGACATTCATGTCTTATTATATCCTTCAAATCATCTAAATTAATCGGGGGTGTGACATAAACTAGACCTTTTAAGTTACCCCAGAGAAAGAAATCTAAGGGTGTAATATCCGGAGAACGGGGTGGCCACAGAATCGCACCACTTCACCCAATCCATTTTTCAGGAAATATGTAGTTGAGATATTCTTTAACTGGCCCAAAAAAGTGAGGAGATGCTCCATCTTGCTGTCACCTTGTTTGCCTTTCATGTAAAGGAATATCTTCAAGTAATTCTGGTAGAGTATTTTGAAGAAAATCGTTAATGTTCCTTCATAAAAATAGGGACCAATCAACCGACCGTTAAATAAACTGCACCAAAAATTGATTCCCCATATTGTTTGAAAATTGGTTTGGCGCATCCACTTTTGATTCTCCTGCGACCAATAATGAAAATTATGGCGATTAACAATACCATATTTATGAAATCTACTTTCATCACTCCATTATATTTTTTTTAAAGAAGGGTCATTATTAATGTATCTTAACATTTCAGCAATAAAATTAATTATCCTTTCCGGATCTGCAGGAACTGAACCTCGTGTTAAATGTATTTTATAAGGATGGTATTTGTGATTTTTTCCGTCTGAGCGGTCTTTTGACGATGAACTTGATTTTTACCGCTTGGAAAAGAACCAGTTCTTAGCTTCCGTTCGACATAGACAAAAGTATTTTGGCTTGGAGTTATTCTATGAGGAAAACGATTTCTGTACAAACCTTGAGCATGAGTTTTGTTTTTTCCACATTCTCCATAAATAAGTAGCTTGTCAACATATTCATCGTAAGTAAAAATTGAAGGCATTATTTACCTATTATTTCAGTGTCTTCACAAGAATATGACTAATAATGACAGTTCTTGAATAAAATTCGCCTAACAATAATTAATGACAACCTATGTTGTTGACTATTGCTTTAATAAATTTAATAAAAATAAATAGCTCCTATTATCATTACTGCACAATACAGTGATGACAAGTGTGGTATCGTTGAATTTGTTTTTGAATGATATATCCAAAATTGTAATATAATACCGGTTGTCCCATTTAAAAAAATTATGTTGGGGTCACGTGACCCGAAATGACAGGTAAAACGGAAGTCATTTTATAATAAATATAAGCATCAGTTTCGACTGTTTTTATCTGTCAAATTTCATACATGTCATATGAACAGTCTTCAAGGAATTGGACTGTCAAAACGTCGTGGGACACCCTGTATACAAAAATATATAAAATAATTATTGTTACAGATTGGTTTGTTTTCTATTATGAATAAACTGTGTTGCCTTTCTTTATCAAACTTACTAAAATTTATGTACCTCTATCACTTTTTTTTATTAAAATTAGTACATCCCGTTACCTCTGACCTAAGACCTAAATCGTATATTCTTTAGCATAGCTGCAACTCATTCGTTCAATACAAAATGTACCTTACTGTATACCCTCTTAAAATATACTTTGGTACGTCTATGAAATCTACTTAAATGAATGATTTATTACTCCTCGTACTTTCTGTACAGACTTATAACTGGATACAAGCTGACCTATTATCTAGGTGTAATAGGGCTGGCCCAGAAAGTGCGTTTGTGTGTTCTCAGGATGTAGGTAGGTGCCGATCCCTTCATATGCTACTAACTTCCTCGTGAAGATAACCTGAATCTGTTTAAAAGCGAAGTCAGAGAGAATAGAAAGATGAGGATGTTTAAAAATAATGAAGCAAACGTCGAAAGAGAGTTTTATTGATATATAATGTATTTTAACATCTAATACATACAGACATATCTCTCTACAATATTTAAACGTAGTATTTGTTTAGCAGAAAAATATTTCCAAGCAAGAAGTAAAAAATGTAAACCGAAAGATCCCACAAGAAAAAAATATGTGCATTTATTTATCGTCTGCCTAATCTTGCCCAGTATCACTATAAACTACAATTAAACGAATACCTAATAAAACAAACCTTATGACGACTAGCATTAAATTTGCCGCTTCTAAGCCGTTTCAACCGAAAAAAATTGAAATAAAAACCAAAAATCCACAGTGCGCTTTCACATTTATTATTTAGCGCTCATATTATGCTCTTTAATATACAATTTTTCTAAAAAATACTGGGTGTTTTTGTATAAACTGGACATTTTACGTAGTTTTTCTTTATTTCTCGATATCGATGATTAAAAAAAAAACTATCTTTGTTCATTAAATAATAACGAATATTTTGGTTACATTTCTTCTAAAACCTACCCGGTGACAAAATTATCAACCCAGACAGTCTCTTCATTATAAAAAAATTACTTTTAATAGCTGAATATGAAACATTGAAAAGTAGTTAAAATATCTCTTCACTTTCCAAGCACCATTAATATGCAGTAGTAGGAATAGATATTTTCAAAATTTGGACAAACTAATAAAACGGAGAAGGATGTGAAAAGGGAACATTTTACCTCACTCTGTTTATTCCAGGGTACAAGTTTAAGGAAAGAAAAGAGAATCTCTGGAAATTAAACAATACAACTAAATAGTTATGGAACATAAGAAGCAGCAAGTAAGGGATATTTTTATGGAAATCTTCTTTGGAGAAATAATGAGTTATTATCAACTTATTCAACAGTACTCATTATAATAATACAAATAAAACGAAAACTGGTATGTTAAGGGTCTACTTTGGTTATTCCGGGGTAACACCTGAAGTAGGATACTGGAACATTAAGTAATAAAAAAGAAGAAGTAGCAAGTAAAGTTGTTGGTAAATAAATTTTTGTAATGAAGAGAATATCTTGTGTAAAGGATACTCACCTTACATCGATAGCCATCTCAACAAATATACATATAATTTACAAAAATCACAAAAAGTCCCCCGACTATAGGCGTATATTATAACCATCAGAAATTTGGTCACAATTAAAATCTTTATCACTCTAAAAATCTTTCAGCAAACTCGATGTTTTCAACAAGAGACGCTTCTTTTCATTTTTTTCATAAATAGATTTTTTTTCTCTCTAAATACTTTCATAAAGTAAATACTCAAAACTTTTCTAATAATAAAAAAAAAAATTATTCATAAATACAAAATCTCAGTACTTTCAATAAGTTTCATTTTGTTTTTAAAATTACACAATAGTAGCTTAATAGAAATAATACAAATTTAATTTAAATCGTTGACTGTCTCGACTACAACCACAAAAATGAATCAAAGTTTTTGTAAAGTTCATAAATAAAGCCATGTGTGTGTTTGTGTGCAGTGTATGTTCGGACATATCAACGTGACTAAGTTTTAGTTTCACACGGTGTTTTATTCAATTTAAATGGAAACCTTTTTCTTTAGTAGCTGCTAATAGTCTTTGCCTTAGTATTTCTTCTGTTGGATAATCAGGTAATTTTAGATAATGGACGCAGGTGTTTACAGAAGGATAAGAACCTTCGCCGGCATCGACTTTTCTTACTATCGTTAATCTTGGATACAGATTCGCCAAACCTCCCGGCGGAAGAGAACTACATCCGGTTGTGAACTG
>CAJUYG010000399.1:134568-149871 GCA_910591675.1 Galerucella calmariensis
CACGCTGTATAAAAAAAAAGTATTTTTAAATTGGGAAAGGTTAAGCGAATCTTAACAACTACACACAAAACATTATTATTCCGCAATTTTCCTAGCCTCAAAAAATGTGATTTTATTTAATGCATGAAACAGAGAGTTCACATTTTCAAGGCAAGGGATATTCCGTTTCATTGCTGTATAAATCGGACAATCAAACAGTAAGTGGAAAATAGTTTCCTTTTCATGAATATTACAAACAGTACAATCCAATTCAGGGTCAATAATGTATCCAATACCATTTAATGTGAAGTTAATTTTAAAATGGTTAGACATACGCAATAGGGTACAAGCATAAATTTTGCTATTGGTGGGAATTGACGCTTTATCAGGTCTCTTAACACCTTGCAAGTCTATTTTTTCAAAAAAATATAAACTCTACATTTAAAACGCGCTTTACGTCGTAAAGATGGCTGCCCCATCCGTTGACGTCACTCGATTTGTTTACGTTCTTATTCGTGTAACACGCTCTGAGTTTTTGTAAGATAATTTGTTTCTGAAAACTTTTAAAAAATGGATAAAGCCGAAAAAAAAACTTGGTATTCCAAGTATTGCATTGTTCCACAGTGTAAATCAGCGGCCATTAAAACTCCAGACAAAATATTTTCTTTCAAAAGTCTTCAAATATCCTCGGAAATATGGAATATTTATGTTCACTTTCCACTTAACGTTGACTTAGAAATAAAAAAAGCACACACAAACACGTAATGGTCTCTAACAAACATATAAATGATATTTTTACGTCAATGAAGCAATTAATAGTTAATTAAAATACAATATAAACACAAAACTACACAGAACCTAATGCAATACCGGCCATATTGACATAAGTATACAAATTGTATGACATCACACGTATCATCGGTAGCGTTCGGAAATCTTCGGGTGGTGGTCGGAAAGTGCATTGAAATTTGAATTTTATTTTAAAATTTGGAAGTAATTTCCAATGGAAACTGGTTTATTCCCTATTATTAGTTATTTTTGATATCAACTTCACTATTAAAAATTAATATCTAATCAAAATATGAAATATGCGTGTACTCTAATGAGCAAGAGTGCGGGTAACCTGGATGGGTAATTTTAAAGCCAGGTACGTGCTTGGTTCACAGGTGGTAGGAAAGGAAGAATACAAATACATGAGAAAATATCGAGACGCAACTGATTCATGTGAATATGTATAATATTTGGACAACAAATCTTTCCTCTGCGATATAAAAGAAGGATGATTCAAATTGTTCCATATGTATTATAATATTTATCAATGTGTTATATTCTTAAATATAAAAAATATACATCTAAAATGGATAATATAAACGATCACATTATTTCAAAGGGCAGAAAGTTAAGGCGGGTGGTGAGGGCGGGAAGTGAAGTTGGGAAATATGACACTTTAAAACCTTCAATGACGTTAGTAATGACAGCATTACATATATGGTTGTGAATAAACGACATTTACCTCATTATCCAAAACAGTAGCGATAACTTCGACGATTTGTGTGCCGAAATTAGGGTTAGCTTCCAAGGAACAGAGTTCCTCCAGCAAATTAGGCTGGATATAGTGCACCATTTTTCTAATCAATCCTAAACTAGCTTTTCTAACGCTCGCCAACATCGTCGATTGAAGTGTTGTGCAAAAAACTGGCAATAATCGTTGTAAATAGATAGGCGCCATTTCCGGATCACCTCTAGGTTCGATGCTGTCTTCGTTCTCCGATTCTGATTTTCTGTTTCTTTCTTTATCCACCGGTATCATCCATTCACCAGGGCTTTGTAAAATAGCCGCTACTTCTCTGTGACCTTCGTCCGCTCTTTCTCTTGCTTTATCCAAAGGAGTTTTACCATCTTCGTCTCTTAGATCCGGATTAGCTCCGTGGCGTAAAAGAACTTTCGCTATAGCGGGGCGACCGAAACAAGCGGCATAATGCAAGGAAGAACTTCGTTGGCCTTTGTTTACGTCCGCTCCTTTTTCGCACAAGTATTCCACCATTTCGTGTGTACCGAAAGCTGATGCCCAATTTAGGAGAGTTTGTCCAACGTCGTCCATGAAATTCACCTCAACTCCTCCATTTTCTATAACAAACGAATCAAATTTTACCAAGATTAAAGAAAAAAAAAACTGAAAAATTTTACTCACCAATAGCTTCAACTAAGGCATCGGTATCTTTAGATCTTATACAATCAATTAATTGTCTGTGGGATTTTTCAGCAGCGGAATCCATTCGTCTCATTCGTGGCATGAGTTGACCAGATGATGAAGAGCCAGATTTACCCAAAGCTCGCCTGCCTTCGAAAAGTAAAACTAATAGTAGATCGACCAATCGCATGGAATCCAATATGCAACGTTCGTCTCCTTTTAGAGACTTTTCTATAGCATCCAATAATTCAGATCTTAATAAATCATGGGTTATCGATGGTGATCCTCTACAAAGAGTAGATAGAAGGCTGATAATGGTGGAAACTGAAGCTGCATTTGCTTTCGAATCTGGTGTATTCGCTGTTGGGTTACTGGTTGACGGCGTTTTACCAGGAGTTGTTTGAGTACCGCTGGCTGCTGTTGGTCCAGCAGCATTTGAAAGTCTGCTCAACAGCTCATTTACTAATCCTTAAAAAAAACATGATTATATACAATTAAAAATTCATAAAACGAATATTTACCATGTTGAGCAAGAGGTGCTGGATCTACTCCTCTTCTAGTGAATCTGTCTGCTACTGAAGCAAAGCATCGTAATGCACCATCAGCAACGTGAGAATCTTCATGATGTAATAATGTGCTGAGTGCAGAGACGCATGTAGGTAATTGAGAATCTGCTGGTTCCATTTTTGTGCATAATCTGGAAACGACAGCCATAGCGGAATGGAGTGTATCTTTATGAACTCGTTGCCCATTGTCACGGATAAAGGGTAGAATGCAACTTAGTCCGCTGGCATCAAACACTGCTCCAGCTTCTCGGGTACATATTAATTCAAGTACCTAAAAATTTGAATTGTTTTTGTTAAAATTGAGCTTTCACATAAACTGCAATATTATTTCAAGATTTAAGTACATACCTTTACACATTGTTCGGCTAAATCCTTGCTAGTTCTAGATGATAATTCAGCTACCACCAATCGATTACATATAGCTTTTACAGCTCCCTCTATTGCAACAATTCTCCTTGTGCATTCTGCTGAAACATCCAAATAATAAGTGATGGCGCGTGCTGTGACTTCTAACACATTTTCTGGGGCTTGTTCATCTAGAAATATTCTGCATAGTGCTGGTAAAAACGTTCTTGGCGGACAACTCTCAAAACAGCGATCTACATTATCGGACATCAGCAGTAACATACAGAGCTGCTCAAGGGCGATGAGCTGCATATCACGCTCATCGCCCAAACCGCTATTCAGCCATTCCAAGAGGGTTTCTGGATCAGGATCAGCCATCTGAAATAAAAATACACAGTCAGTGAATATGTTTGTGAAAGACTGCATTATATTTAACAGCACTCGAAATTACTACAGGCTGACAAACCATACTAATCTTACATTTTTTGAGCTTATTTGTTATTGAAATTTTTAGTTTTTATTTGGTACTCTATTAAAAGTAATGTTATTTGATTTGAAAATCTAAGAAATTTTTAATACAAATTTGGAAATGTTTTAAGCAACATAATTTGAATAAATGGATTATCAATAATAAATTCAATTGTCCAAAATATGTAGGTCAAGATTTCGAGGTTATATTTATAGAACAAAAGAAATTACACATATTCATCACAAGAATTGTTTTTTTTTTTCAAATATCCCAAATATGAACATATAAATCTACACTAACACAATTTGAACAAATTTTTGTATACCACTAAAATGTCGTTTCCGATTTCCCAACAGTTGAACACAGGAAAGCACATGTTACAATTAAATAAAGAACAAAAAACACAGATATTAATCATCAGCTTTATGCTTTCATAAACAAAAATATTTTTATGCTGACACTCTGTCATCTACCTTATATCATAAATAGTGCATAGACAGTTCATACCTTTTGATAATTGTCTGCAATAAAATTAAAATGTTTTTTTATAATACACAGTGCTCAAATATGGTATACATTATTTTTACTATTTAACCATGAAAATACCAGTAATTTAAATTAAAATTCAGGAAAAAATACTGAGTTACACTTTAATTAGTTTTATCAGCTGTTTACTCATTTTTTTAATGTTGGCTAATCATCATTTGTAATATATCATATTTACAGTGGAAAGCATATTAATAACTGATAATGATACAGATATCTTGGAATAAAAGTTTTAGGCAAATAAGTAGGTTATATGTTATACTTATATTAAAAATATGGCCCGAATTTTTCAATAAAAATACTTTAAAATAGAACCTGACCTTAGTATTGACTCAAATCAGTAAAACAAGTAACAATAACAAAGAAAGAGGAGATGTAAACCAGGAAGAAAAGAAATTTATTTTATTCAGAGTAAACAAACAACTGGTTTTATTACATCTGTGTATTGATCTCCAGGACAGTGACATCAATAAGTAAATTATCTGGGAAATTATTTGCACATTTAGACAAAAAAATAGTATACCAGAAGTAGTTTAAAATAATTAGAAAATATAAGTGGTTTATAAAAGGAAATCAATTTGCCTACAGGCTATGGCAATTACATGACCTAGATTTTTAAATTGAAAGAATAAATTGTAGGAAAATATTGAGTTTGTCTCAGCTTTACAAATCGAGCCTCCTCACATACAGGAACATTTTTCAAACCTCAGCATCAGCAGATTCAATGTTTTGTACCATTGTACATTATGATATGATTTTTTCAAAGTTCATTGTTGACCCTAATTTTTTGTGTGTCAAAAATTTGAATAAAACCTAAGAATGATGAAAAGGAGGCATCCATTAATTACATAAGTTGTTTGGAGGGGGGAGGGGATCAAGCCAAATCTCACTTGGCAAATATCATGTAATTTTTTTTCTATCATAATGTAAAAATTGCTTTAAAGTTAATCTTGAAATTTCCCTTATTTTGGCATAAAATAAACAAAATAATTGAAACATTTTGAGCTATAATTATTACAAACTTTAAATTGAGAATGATGCAGAAATGGACCTTGATATTAAGTTGGAGTCAGTGTATTGCTACGATTAAATGTTCGCATCTCAACAATGCTGATGGCAACTTGACAATAATTTTTAAGCTGAATAGCGGTGAAAGAAAAATTTCGTATATCGTGGATGAGCACTTAAACTTGAGATAGCGCGTACAATAGGTTTAGAAAGAATTTTGCGACCTAATTTCGAAGTAAACGAACTCTACATACAATAGTACCATGACTATTTTAGTTTTTTAAAGTAGATGAAGGTTGATTGTAGGATTAATTAAAAAACCAGAGGCATACTTTTCGAAAATTAGCATTTGAAATGAATCTATTGTTCATTAATAATAAAAAATGAAATATTATGAAATATTTATGAGTTGCAAAATATAAATAAAATTTTACCAAAATATTTTAAATTTCAAAAGGATTACCATTTTCTCTATAGCTATTCTTTATTGCACAAAAATTTAGAAAGTTATTTCTTTTTGTGTTAAGTATTATTGACTCTGTTATGTCAGCCTCCAAGATCTTCGATTTGCACTACAAGAAGAATTTGTATTCATAATTT
The DNA here is from genome assembly GCA_910591675.1 of Galerucella calmariensis. Taxonomy (NCBI): domain Eukaryota; kingdom Metazoa; phylum Arthropoda; class Insecta; order Coleoptera; family Chrysomelidae; genus Galerucella; species Galerucella calmariensis. The sequence continues at coordinate 140,273 of CAJUYG010000399.1, forward strand.
TCTTTAATAAAGGTATTAATTCTATGCGTTGTCGATTGAATGAGGTCACACTGTTAGTAATTTTAGAAAATCTGAATTCTAGTTAGCCTCCTTATAAAATTTGGAATAAATTGAATAAAAAGGGACCACAATGACTATTGGGAATTTATCAAAGAGTAGCCTATTGTTTAATTTACCAAAGTTGTTGAGTATAGAGAGAATTTACCTTTTATCAACAAGTCCAATTTCTTCAGGAGTCAAAATAACAGTTGATTATTTATCAATTAAAAGTGTAATTAATAGCAAACATTGGCTAGTTTTAAAGTTTCACATCACACAAAACAAAATATCACATTACCTCTTGCTGTAACCATTGGAGAAAAGATACAGGTTCATTTTATTCATGACCCATTTGATAACATGTTAAGATTAATAAGCTTAGTCTGAATTATTAATTACCCTATTGTTTCAACCATTTTAAAATTGTAATAAGAGTAAAATAGTTCAAGTTTAAAGTGTTTGTAATCAAAACGTCACTTTGCATTGATAGTAAATTTTCACACACATTTCAAGTTCTATACAGGGTATATCACGAGTTTATACTTCTTCCTTCAAATGCATCTGGTAAACAAGTAGAAATGCTTAATAAATTTGGATATCCTCCTATCAACCCAAGATAATTATTGCAAAAGTATAATAATTATAGAGTGTGGCCAAATATCTTAATCACTATGTTAAATACAGTACTTACAGTTGTCAGAACCAAACATGAGCCCCGGAAAATATGCGAACTAAAATAAGGTCATCGCAAGCAGCCAATCAAGAGCCAATGTTAACGATTGTCCATTAGTAATTGTTACATATAATTGAAATAATATGACTGAGTGATTTCAGCAACATACATCATTTTATTCATTCTGTACCAGTGTTGTCGATGCGAGGATGATTATTCGATTTTTAGACAATTTCACTAATTTGGATCCAATAGTTTTTCGAATATTTTGAAGAAGGGATATATAAAATGGCTATTGTTTTGGGGGATTTTCCATATTGACTGGGGTCGAAGACTTTATTTGGATAACCAATGTGTCCTTTTGGTAATTTTGATAAATTCTGATAATTTGAATAGTAAGTTTGGGTAATTTTCATTTTTGCATCGGTTACACTGGACTATAACCAGTTCATATTTTGTTGCTTTCCATAGAAACTTGACCCTTCTTTTTCATGACATTAATACAGTCATGTAATTTGAAAATATAGACATTTAGGGCAAACGGTAGTTTTAGTTTTGGTCCAATATAAATTTTTTTATTAATATTTAGAGTTACATTTTTAGCAAGTTTGACTTTGTTTACATATCTCTTAACAGTTGACATTTATGGTATCGATATTTGGTTATCAATTCAAAATATCGAATTGTTACTACAAAAATACAACTACAGCGACATGAACATGCCCACCAGGGCTCACGTTTGCTTCTGCCAATTGTAGGATGATTCTACATGCATAACCAAGCACAAGTATTAAAAAGTTTAATATTATTTCAGAAAATTCATCCAATCTTTTTTATATCTCTATTTCAATGTTATGGTAGAGTTCCAGCTACCTTATCAAATATAATTCAATTTTTGAAGAAAATTTTGGTTCTTGTAATTTTGATCTGATGATTAGATGTACATTTGTAAAGAGGCTAACTATGTCAAAACTAAATTATGGTTTAAACTTGTTAGCTATTCTAAAAAATAGATAAGAATCTGTTTGTCCTGCAATATATCTCAATGGTATGTTTTGTTTATAAATTTTTGGTAAACTATAAAAATGTGGTGGTTTACTGTATTTAAATGTTAATATTCTTTCATAGTTAGTAAAAAATTTATTATGAACCCTCTATTAATTCACAGAACACTTTAGTAAAATTGAAGTTGTTTAAATTAACATTAACCCTAAAAATGCCATCCACATCTTTATATATAATATCATGAAAATATCAATGAACTCATCTGAGTCATAGACTATAACCAATAAATTGTAGGTAAAAGTAATCTATGATAAATAAGGAATTATAAAGTGCTTCCTCATGCATATATTATTCAACTAGGGTTTCTTTGTTCTTTCTAAATGGTTTTCATTATTGCCATACAATATACTTTGGTGGCTGGTATTCAAATATATCTCTAGCTTTTAACAAAACAACAATTCTAGAACTTATAAATTTAAATTACTTGTTATCTTACTGACGAAAACAATTCATATAAACAGATCCAGTAAATATTTTTGAAGACAAAGGTTATTTTTACATTTCAAAGAAAAAGAGACCAACATGAATGTTTTTTGATAAAGATCAAATTTAATTAAGTAGGTTATTATATGTATATAAAATAAATATGAATGTTTTTTTTGTCAGATTAATATGTATGTAGGTGGCATCTAAGGAAACTAGTCATTGGGAGTAATAAAAAACGCAATAAAAAACGATTATAGAATGATTTGTACTTACCACTGAATGTGAATTTTCACACCTCAGGATAGCAGTCCACGATGGTTTCGAGCACAAATTTTCTGAAATTTTATAAAAATATTTGTATAAGCATGTGATGTATTTCAGCAAGTTGGATATCTTCTGCCATCAATTTAATCAATAAAAGGCAATAATAACGAAAAACGAACTAAATGTTTCTAAAAACTCTGGATGCTACGGAAAATATTGTGTAAGGAGGAAGTTTAAATGCAATTTAATAAATAGTGACATATCTACTGACAATGAATTTGTGCCCACTTTTTCTACGCAAATAATGGAAACTTGTACGGCCGAATATGACACTATCTAAGCTACTTACCAGTCTATAACCTAGTCATACACCCATATTTTAGTATTAATTGTCCAAAAGGATATTTTATTTACGTTTCGTAGGGAAAATTTCGGAAAAATACACAATAAAATATATTTATATGTTCACGTTCACCTGCACCGTACTTCGCATTCAGTACGTCAAGGCAAAACAATTTTGCCAATACCCAGAAAAAAAAGTCAGCTTACATATGCTATCTTCAGTATAAAAAGAGACAGAGCTATGCGCTATTTTATTTGGCATTTGATTTCAATCAATTTCAATACAAGTTTTTTTATTTAAAAAAAGGAATGAGAGACAAAAATATATTTTAGGGAAAATGCTGTCTTTTTCTTTACATCATAAGGTGTCTACAAAGTACCCATCATAGAGAAATATAATATAATATATTTTGTCTATGGTACCCATTTTAAAAGAGCTAGCTCCACTTGTTTCATTGATAAGCCTCTACAGGTTTCCAGTAACAGTGTAAAAGAACTGTTGCATCAGAATAGTTAGAAAAAAATGATGAAGACAATTAAAGGGGTGGATTTTTGCACAGCGTTTGAACCGTTGAATCTTGGTTGTAGTACATCCATTCTGGATGATCCAGAGATCGTTTATACTGGCGACTGGGGTATCAAACCACAGAAATAAATAAATGTTTAATTTGAGGTATGAAAAAATAGAGTTTTGTCACTCTGTCAATGTCAAAAAGAGGAAGAGAAAACCCAAAAAAGAAGAAGATAATAGATAATTCAAATCAGCTGTTGCTGTAGTTTCGTTTCGTGTGGCTGTTGTTGAATATTTGATTTGGAGTACGAAGTAGATAAATTTTTGTATAATAATGCTTGTAGACAGTACAGAAGTGTAAATTCGGTTAATTCCCAAAAAAAGTTTGTGGTAAAAACATGGAAGCAAAAGTAAGATCAACTTATATACAATTACCTTAATAATAATAAATTTGTTAATAATGTTAACAGGTATGAATAGATTAAAATGTAATATTAAAACCTGTGTTGTTTTTTTGAAACCAATAGTGCCTTTTTTATATTGTGTAACTTGATAATCAATTCAACTTTCATTTTGTTTTAGAAATTAGTGTATGCAGTGTTGAAAGGCATTTGCGATAGTTTTAAAGGAATGTATGCTGTTTTATATTTAGACAAAGAAATTAATGAAAGAAAAATTACTAGACAATCGCCTACACGATTAAATTCAGTTGTAAGACAAAAATCATTAGATCCCAAAGAAAGTACACCAACAAGGCAGCTAAAGAAACATGAGTAAGAAAAGTACAAAAATTAATTATTAAATTAAAAACAAAATTGATGTTCTTTGATTCTTGTTTTAGAGAATCAAAAGTAATGAAGCGAATCATACAATGTGGAATACTGAATGGAGGTATATTTTTAATAAGTATACTCTTATTTGAATATGGCCTGCTTCCAACTATAAATAAATTATTAGGATACATATTTGGATCTGAATCATTTATGGGAAAATTGGTGTGGTCTTGGATAGAACCAATTTTATCCTTCATATTCAAGACTGTCTGGGTTATTCCATTATTTTTATTGAGTAAAGTAGTAAATGCTCTGTGGTTCCAGGTAAGTCATCTACAGTAATGAATAAGCTATTCAAAATGTATATATTTACTTCATTCCAAGAACTTTATCGTGAACCCAGTATACTTATTAGTCTCTACAAACTTATTTACTTCTTTTTCATTTTTATCTTCAGATGCTATTCCAATGGTTTCTAAATTTGGAAAAATTTTAGTTAGATTGCTTATGGACAAGTTTTCTTTTATCCATTTGGTCGATATTCCAATAAATCTTAATTGTTTTTGATTTTTGAAAACATTTATACTAGACAGGGAAATATTTAAATCCAAAATTTCAAGATTTTGTAAGTTGTTGAGATGTTGAAAAGTGTTTTCTTCAAAATTTGATAAATTGTTTTTGCTTAAAATCAAATTATTCAACTGCAGTAACTCATCAAAACTGTTTTCACCAATTTCTGTCAAATAGTTTCCTTTCAGATTTAGATAAGTAAGTTTATTTATGCCTTTGAAGTGAGCTTTTGATAGGCATGTCAAATTTTGGCCATTAATAGTTAGGTGGTCTAAATTTTGAATACTTCCAAATGCTCCTACAAAATAAAATAGTTATGAATTTTCAACCTTACTATTTATTTACTCAGTTCTTACCTTCTGCTATATTTAAATTCCTGTTATCACTTATTATTAGAGAGGTTAAGTTTGGGCAACATCTTTCAAAAAATTCATTGGTAATATTTGGAAACTCAACATTTTTCACTATATACAAATAATTTATATTTGTAAAGTTGGGAGAAAATGCCTTAATTCTTGATAATTGTATGTCTATATGCTGCAATTGTGGAAAATGTGTAAATGTCTCGTTATCAATTGCATTTGAGATGTTTTTCAAAAACACCACAGTGATGTTCTCTTTTCCAAATGCTATTAATTCAGAACTGTTTATCAGATTTGCACAGTGTAGTCCATATAGTTCACTAGTACATGTTGATACATTCAAATAAAAATGCGATAAAAAAATTACTGTTAAAAAAGTGTTCTTAAAATTCAACATGAATAAACTTTTTAACGTCGAGTTTATATTAAATAAACTTTGCTAATATAAATGAATTAATGTGATTTTTGTTTTTAGCTGACTTTGCATTAAAGTTCATAAGTCATTGATTAGTAATAAGCATATTTTCATGTTTTTTTAATATTAAATATAATCTTGGGTCACTGAATTACAATATATATGTTGTTTACTAGATTTATTTGGTAATTTTAATGTATATTGGCTTTAGAATTAAAATTCTATTGTAATAATTACAATTTCTATGCTAAAAGTGGTCTGTCTAAAAATTACACTGATTATTTCACTCAATACAAAATACGCGCCTTCGATTGGTTCAAATATGAGGATTTATATCTGAAAACACCATGTTTTCGATTTTGTATTTTGGCACCTGATTGGATACATGCAATTTTCCTATCTGTGTGTTTCGCGTTGTCATTAGTTGTTTTATTCCATATTAAAAATCTAGTGACTGACAGAAAATGTCAAATTATTAAAGAAACGTCAGAATCATTGTATCAAGAAATAATCTTGGCAAATACAACTCGTGTAATTAATGATTATCGAAAATTTCTTCTCTTTTTCGCTTACGCACTCTTCCAAACAACAATTTGTTTCTCAAAATTGAAGAAATTTGTATTTCGATAATCATTAACAAACTTGTTGCATTATTATCGATAAGCAAATAGAAATTTCCAAATCATCTCCTAAATCAATAATATTGTAATTTATTAACAAAATTATGTTATTGTAGGATATAGCTGATTCTGCATACAGACATAGCAGAGGGAGACCAGTTTTTTCTCAGAGTCTTAGTAAAGTATTGGCGGATTCCATATTCAGCGTTCTTATACAATTATTATTTTTAATACAAGCCATGGCTGTGAGCTACATCCCTATATATGTCGTTGGGTATACATTGTCTTTGGTACAAATGTGCATGTTGTATTCTTTATACGCTTTCGAATATAAATGGTTCAATATGGGTTGGGAACTACATAAAAGATTGTCATTTATTGAAACTCACTGGCCTTACTTTATTGGTTTTGGGTTGCCGATGGCACTTTTCACGCAGCTATCCGACTCTTGGATAATAAGGTGAGCAAATACATAACGTTAAATTACTATCCATGGGTTTTTAACAGTATATTTATACAGGGCATCTAGAAACTCTTGCCAAACGCAAGACTGCAAGACTTTATGTCTATCTAACCTAATTTATTTTCAAGAGTAACTACTGTAATACACCATTCAAAATGACAGATGGGCCCTATTAATCAGTCCTACAAAAACTTGATATTATGATAACTTGCAATATGTTTTTTGTTTTCAGTGGATGTGTTTTTTCTGTATTGTTTCCATTTTTTATAATAAGCGGAAATGAAGCTAGCCCAGTTCTCAATTCGAGGTGAGTAATTTTAGTAGTAGATGATTTATGGTGAATGTTTTCATGTAATTGAATTTAACAATTTTCTTCGATTTTCAGTGATTACCCTCTGCATTTTTTTGCCCCAGTGATTGGCATATCTAATGCGTTATTTAGCAAAACTATAGGAGGAACTTCCCAAAAATAATAAATAGTTCACGCTCAACTATATTGTACATAACAAATTTAAGGATATACAAAAAATGTTTTTTTTTTTAATTATCATGACTATATTTTTAATTTGTTTGTTATTAAACTTTTTTTATTATAATTTTATTGTTTCATTTCATTAACCTGCGTTTTCGATGCTGGTTCATTATCGACAAAAAAAATAGGCTTAATGTTACCTATGCCTATGCAAATTGAAAGTTTTTAAATACCGATCAATAATGGACACTTTTATGAGTATTTTGTGTTGCCTATACAAATTGAAAAGAAAGGCTTATGATTTGCTTCTTTCTGCATAAAATATTTTGAAAATTCTATGCAGGACATGTTATGATGATGATAAACCATCGAATATGTACGGTTTATTTATATTTCAATAATTTCTTCAAATATTAGATGGCCAATATTTAGAGTTGTCTGCGTTATGTTTGAGAATACCACTTTTATGAGTATTTTGTGTTGCCTATACAAATTGAGACGGCTTATGCTTACGAGATGCTATTTAACCACCGAATATTTTTGAACCAACGTTGCCAAATGAGTGACTGTCGTTCATGTCAAATTATTTTTACCGGTTCTTTTGAAAATAAGAATATTGAGAGCCAAGCAGGGTTGGTAGTGTAACAAGAAATATAAAAAAACCGTAGGCTATGTAGTTGGTGTAAACAATTATACTGGTTTGCATTTAGTTCTTTCAAGATAGAAATATTTAATAATCTTATGCATTGATTCAAGGTGCATATTGGTATTAATTATGGATTTATCTCTGTAACAGTATGCCCATTTGAAGAAATTGTTAAAGTAGATTTTCCTAAAATACTCTCCAAATCTCTCAGTATCTTTATCAATACACATATGGTGCACTGCATTTTGTAAAGTAGGATAAAAATCCATACATACCTTGCCAATTTTGTGGGGATATTTGCTCAATGTTAAAATGTAACATTTCATGTTCTGTACTTAAATGTTTTATTAACAACGCATTTTATTGAAAATACCTATTACAGGCTTGCTCCAAACAACGATTATTAAACTTGATGAGGGAACTGTTATTTTTATTTCCCCTTTCCGGCTTTCTTTTGTGAAAGTAATCCTTAATTATTGTTAAATCATGAACCTTTTAAGATGTCTTGTGCAAGTCGATTTATTGGCGAATTTTTTTTTACATAAACCACAAGATGTCCCAGACATTATTTCAACAGATCGTATAACTACTATTAAATTAGATTATTCCAATTAGCAAACGACTACAACAGCAAAAAGCAAATATTTTGATTTATTTATTTATTGATAACCGCACATGTACCAATGAAATAGTCCATTGACAATATTGATGTACACAACAACACAACAGAGAAACTACACAAATGATATGAAAATTATGAAATGACAATTGACATATAAGATCATAAATTTGACAACGTTGGTTCAACATAACCGATGGTTATTTAGCATCTCGTCTTATGCTTTGCTTCTTCTTTCTGCATAAAATACTTTACAAATTCTTCTTACGTTAATAGCGTGAACCTATGTATAGAACTTTGCAACTGAAAACTAGAGTTATCGCATAGTTACGTTGAATTATTCTTTTTTAAAATTCAATTCAACATTTTATGAATAATTCTTGTGTCCCATCCAAAACGTCAAAATAGCGTCCACCTAGGACGAGAGCTTATATTCCCGACCACGTCAAATTTGGTAGTTGAGGTGCGCATGCGTCTAAGCAGCCTTATGTGACTGAATGTGAGCTGATTAGCACAGTTGGTAGCAGCGTTGCCACAGGTGGCCCGATATGGCCAGATCTGGCCCCTTGGCACCTCTTTTCGAAATCTGGCCCGTTTTACCCGCTTGTCCACTGTGAACTGTGTCATAGAGAAATAACAAGTTCTTCTCTATGGATTTGGTCCATAGAGAAATAACAAGTTCTTCTCTATGGATTTGGTCCATAGAAAAATGTCTCTATGGTTTGGTCAATGTTTGGTAACTTTAGTGTTGCTCCCAAATAAGGAAGATACAAAATTATCAGTTCCGAAACTAAAATGGAGTAGTTTAACACGAAAAAAAAACGAGTCGAGAGTTGTCCCGAATTCCGAAAATCTGGCTCTTTTTATACGTGAAATCTGGCCCGGGATTTTCAGTGCCTGTGGCAACACTGGTTGGTAGGATACTGAGCTCACAACTCAGAGGTCGTTGGTTCGAGACCCGGTTAGGACTGGGTCTTTTGTTTTTCTAGTTATTTATTTCTTATTTTCTGATATTTTTATACATAGTTACACTTTGATCAACCGGGATTGGGCCTGGGTTTACTTGTTTTTTTTTTAGTTTTCTATTTCTTATTTTCTGATATTTTTATACATAGTTACACTTTGATCAACCGGGTTTGGGCCAGGGTTTTCCTGTTTTTTTTAGTTTTCCATTTCTTATTTTCTGATATTCACATATTCACTTCAATATTGTTATGCTATTTGTCAACGTTGGTACGGAGTCGGGAAAATAAGCTCTCGTCTTTGCTATCGTTATTGTCGCGCCGCTGACTTGACATTGACTTATGTCAAAGTAGGCGATTTTTTGCGAATGAATTTT
>CAJUYG010000399.1:173520-188561 GCA_910591675.1 Galerucella calmariensis
TATGTATCTGAGATTTCAGCTGAAAATTTCTATTATTATAGTCTGTATGATTTTTTGACTTGATACGTGTATCACATAATCTCAATAGAGTCATACATGTTGATGGTCCACATCTTTTAAGTTAATCAACTGAAATCTGAACTTTAATCTCAGCCTACTACGATTTCACAAACGGGGTCACTTTTCGATATTTTGCTTCGCGTAAAAAATAATTCGAAAAAGTTGTTCAGAATATCATTTCAACCCCACATACCGAAATTCATCAAAAAATTCGCATTTTTAATTTTTCTATTTTTTTTTGCCCACCCACATTCATTAATAGAAGATATTGTTTAATTTGATCAACATTCCTTTGAAAATGCTGTTTACTTTACTAAAATATTTGAATACATGACACCGTGTCAAGATTTCAATAATTATCAAAATAAATAATAATTTTGTATACTTATCAAAAAATGAAAAGATTAAAAATTCGAATTTGGTAATTAAATTTGGTATGTGGGTTAAACATAATATTCTGAACAACTTTTTTTTATAATATTTTTCGATATCTCTAACGCGAAACAAAATATCGAGAAGATGTTTGTGAATCGTATAGTAGGTTGAGTTTAAAGTTCAGATTTCAGTTGACTATTTCAAGAAATGTGGCCCATCAACCAGTATAACTCTACAAAAATCCGAATCTGTAATTCTTTAAACAGCGAAAATATATGGTAGTGTCTTCATCTTAAGTGCGACACACTGTATATGAAAACCTACTAAATTGACTTCGTAAATTTCAAAAATTATATATGGAATAAATAAAATATCGTAGATAAAATACTGTTTGAAAATAAAAATATTAATCAAAAAATTAATAATAATAAATAAATTTTTAAATGATTTAAAGAAAACAATTGAATTATAGTTGATTGATTGATTTTTTTCCATATAAATTGATTATTTGAGAATATTTATCTGAAATTTCAGCTCAAAATTTATATGATTTTTATCTCTGAATTTTTTTACTTGGTATTGTATTTTTTTTTCGAATATATCGTTCTAGGCTCAGGATATCATATGTAAAATATTTAACTTATTAATGAATCACCATGTAAAAAACGATATAATTTGTTTTCTAATGATTCATACCTAATCGTTTTCTATGAAATCTAATTTCATATTATAATTTTTAAGAAATGCGTAATGATTATAGGTACCCAAAAAATATATAAAAAATAATCGAAAATCACTGAGTCGCGTCCTCAATACACCCAATTAAGACATAATATGCGGATACGTGCATCTATGAATCACGCTTTTGGTATGCGCAAACTCGTTAAAGAATGTGGTCCATCCATGTCCATTCATGAATTAATTTCTTCGGTTCTCATCCGTTCAACCACTCATACATAGAATTTCTGATAAAATCTTTCTCGGTTATCTTGTACCTCACCGGGATATACTGATTCATAGTTGAATGGAATTTTTTTAATTACGAAGTGTTAATTTCAAATATCGTTCCAAACCCGTTCGTAGTTTTTTGCCTACCCGTATAAGCGAAATAGAATATTTCTAGGCTGTGAAAAAGATCAAAAATTCTTGTAACAACCCGTTTATTGGAAAATATTATAAAAATATCGCACTAGGGAATGTAATTATGGACAACAAGCGTATGTTTATAGATGTCTTCACCACCATGGTGTACATTTGTATATTGAAAAATTCTTAGCCTACTATAGAACCAAACAAAATTTCAATGTCAAAATATTTCATTACTCAACACATTCTCCTCTTAATTGGATACAATTATTACAGCGAACCTGCAACGTCTCTCTGAACCTTTCAAAAAAATGTTTCTTCTTGCTCTGCAAACCAGACCTCCACAGCTTTTATTATCTCCTCGTTGGGAGAAAATGTACGACCTTTTAAACTTTTTGTCAGTTGAGGAAAGAGATGATAGTCGGACGTTCTAAGTTCTAGTAATTCAAACCCTAAATCACAAATTTTTTGCATGGCAACATGAGATTTGTGTGTAGGGGCGTTTTCCTGCAAAAACAAAACACCTTTGGAAAGTTCTCCGCGTCTTTTCTCTTTAATTTTTTCCCGTATAGTGGTCAGTAATGTCGAATAGTAATCTCCGGTTATTGTTTTACCCTTATCCAAAAAATTATTCATGATTACTCCATGGCAATCCCAAAAAACTGAAGCAAGAACTTTTCCAGCAGATTTTTGGACACGAAAATTCTTAGGTCTTGGAGAGGACAAATGACATTGATCACCAAGGGTATTAAGCATATCTTTGTAAATCTGCTCACCTCTTAACTCTTAAGTTCAAAATATTTACGATAGATGTCGCTAGTGGTATTAAATCGGCTTTAATTTAATACATTTCTTGACGATTCAAACAAACGCCTCTCTTGGATTAGAGATAATTTACCTACACAAAGTTTCGATGTTTTGGTTTCAAATACAATTTCTGTCAGCAGGTATTTTTATAGTTTGCCTAATTAGCATTTTTTTCTGTATTATGATAAATATAAAAACTACCCACTTACTTAATTACTTTGTACTTCAAATTTATAATACTACAAGCAGATTGCCTAAATGATTTGGTTTCGTATTCAATGAAATGAAACATTTTTGCTATAATTTACTTAAATAATTAAGAAGAGCCAATGGAAAACAGGCATGTCGGATTATTACAAACTGGAGGAAAACTGCAAAAAAGTATTTTAGAATAACATTTGGATACATAATTAAAGATCAAACATATATAACATTTTTATTCCTGTGTTTCGGAATTAATAGATTACAACAGAATTCAATAGAATACAAAATGTGTATTTTGGTCAGTTAGTAGAATGCAATTAGTTTTATTACTATCACCAATGTAGTAGTTTCCCTTAATAACTCAGGAGGCTGATGTATATAACTATGTTTGTGCTGATGCAATCTATGGCTAGGTACAGGACCCCGGAGGAACCGAAAGGCCCCGATATGAGGATCAATAAATATCAGGCACTTCGTGGAATCACTAGCAATAGCTAAAAATATTTGTGGTTTATTTCACGATAGGTACTTGTGATGAGGCACATGTGGAATAAAAATAAACGGGGCACAAATTTACTTCTCCAGCATGAAAATTATTTTATTTCAACCGCCTACAAATACTAACAAGCTCTAAGCAATAAATAAATAATTTTTGAAATATTTTTATGTACACAAAACACATGACAAGACAACGACATTTGACCGTTGTAATCAGTCATTGAAGTTCCATACAGCGCCATCAATTAAGACGGTGGAACAGCTGAACTAATGCACAGATGCGTTCGTTTTCAAAATTTTCCGTGCAACAAATCTCAAAAACAATGAATTGAGATTTCTTATTTTCAGAATCGAATTCTCTAGGCTTTCTTTTGGGGATAAGGTCTTGGCGTTCAAATTGGTGACCACAAATTGTCAAAGCTGTCAAAATCACACCATCACTTAATGGCTTATATAGGTATTTTTTCGCGAGATCCCGTTGATATAACGGGAACTGTTATTCAGTTCCCACTGCATTTTTGCGATAGAACGGTAATAGGGGAGTATGTTAATGACGTAATTTGTGACGCAATAAGTTATAAAACGGGATCTCTTTCAGTTCCCGCATCTAGGAGTATGGTTACTGGCGGTTATAGAAATTTAATTGACAGGAGTGACATTTGAAAATTAATAAAAAATGTTGATCATTGTGCAACATAACAGCTAGTAACTGCGAAAAAGTGTTTATTTTCATTCTGAAAAGCTGAAAAACACCGTTTCATTATATTTGTCTAACCAATCCATATGATTCACCCTAGAGTGAAAATAATCATCCGAAACTCGTAGCCTGACTGAACTATGCAACGTCACTTGTGATGACATAACTACGGGAAGGCTAGTATCAAAAAAATCGTCAATTATAGTTAAAACTAAAGAAAACATTTTTCCAACGATAGAAACAATTTGTAACTCGACACTTTTTATCGAGGTTATGTTTATTTATTATTGTTGTGAAGTTAAATTTATCCGGTTAACCGATTTATTTTCGCGAGAGATCATGAACGATAACAACCTTTCAAATTTATTTGGTGGGGGTATAACCGCTCTGTAACCGACTTCACATCAACGGGATCTCGCGAAAAAATACCTTTATATTTTTTATAACAATCTAAAACTTGACCAAAATACCTCATCCCCAAGACAAAGGACCAAGTTATGTTATGTTTAAAGTTCAACTCTCAATTTTACTGCATTCTCTAGATTTGTTGCATACAAAATGACCCAAATTTTGTTGCAAGTCAGAGGTTCCAACTGTTTTCAGCTGTCTAAATTGTAAGGCCCCTCTTAACAGGTACTTGATGATGGCTGGATACTCCAATTTTTCGATTTTCACAATTTTGGTGGACATCTTTTTTCTTTTAATTTATTGCGTAACTCTGGTTCACTTTTTTGACGTCCAACTTCACACTGACACTTCTGATGAGTTATTCTTCGTTGCTATGGTAACTAAATATTTTGTTTATGCATGGAGCTGGTCTAGGCTAACTAGATATCAATACATCCTTATACACAATTTTTTCCACTACTGGCCAAATTTAAGACAAAAATTAAAAATAATTCACAAACGCTCCACGAGATGCGTTTACCCCGTCGTCACAACTAGTAGTGGCAAAAAAATTTTAAACGAGCCTACATACAATAAATAGGTGTCTCCTTTTGGAGTGGATCATTTTCGCTTTAATGCACGTTTTAATAATAGACAGAATACTTGGCGGCACCGTTTGTCTCACTATATCTATTGCTGTCAAATTAATATTGAAATAAATAATTCATAAAAATTTGTCTGTTTTATAGATCCGTTGGAATGGACAAGTTCCCACATAAAATCATGGTTGGAGTGGTGTACCAAGAAATTCTCTTTACATCCGAAACCGGACCCAGAAAAATTTCCCGGAACCGGTACCGAAATCTGTGATTTAAATCTAAACGAGTTCGAAGAGAGGGCTGATAGTTCCAGATCAGGTAGAGTATTCTTAATACGAGGGAGAATCCCTTTAATTTAATATGTCATAAGATACAGTTAGCCAAACTTTTTTTTATTTTCCCACTCGCCCCCCAAAAGCAACGCTCATGTTCATTAAATAATCTCATCTATTCAATTCTATTTAAATAAACCCTATTGGCAATAATTTTCCGTTTAATTGTTATAAGACCTTTTAGGTATTATAAAATTTGCTATTGCTTAGAACAACGAATTTTTTGCAGGAAAAATTCTTGCCAAATACATAGCACATCTTCGACACAGTGTAACGGGAAGAGCCAGTAGTCCGTTGAACGTGGAATGTAAAGAATTTGAAGATGATACTGACGAAGACGAACAAGGTAAGAATTCTTAAGATATTAACACAATGAAAGCTACTAAGGTGAGAGAAAATCAATAGTGAGGAAGTGTTTTATTGTCAAATTTGATAAATTAAAGAGATTTCGCTACCTGCGACAGTGTCTTTCTCAGTGGCGGATTAATGTAGGGGCTAGGTTCGGGGGGCCCCGTGGTCCCGTGATACAAAAATAATGTTATGGTAAAGAAAACCTAGAGAAAAAATCAAGATTTATTTTTAATAAAGCTCGTTAATGAAGTTTTTGTACAACTTTTTCTTATTTAAGGTTTTTCTCCGCCATTAAGTGGGCCCACGTTCGATTTAATCCCAGGTCTCGCAATAGTTGAATCCACCACTCTGTTCTCCGTTTGGTACTCGATACTGTATCTAGAGCCTTGGTATTTTGGTGTAATACCCTGGTGAGTATCGCGTTTATAGTGTGTTCAAGAAAGATATTGGAATTTATATTTTAATATTTAAACATTCCTACACTACATATATAGAAAAAGCCATTTAAAACTTGAAATTATTAGTTTTTCTGGTTTACTCTTCATTTTACCTTGCTAATGACACTTCACTAGTTTTTGGTATTGAAACAGTTATTTATACTATAAAATATGTAAGTATCATTTACTAGTCGAGAACTTTTCAAACGGCAGACTGTTCACTAAGAAGCAACAGCTACTTCCCTGGCTATATATGCTACGAAGGACATTGAATCACACTTTTAAGTTAAACGGGGTTTAGATGCAATAATTGTCAATTCCACAGTTAGTAGTGACAACTTAATTCATGTATAAAAAATCGCATATGCCACACTGCAATTGTCACTTTGACAGCGGCAAAAGTTAGCTTTAACTTTTACAGCGACAATTACGCTAGTGGTTTTTTCACTTATTCATTTGTTCATCAATATCACTGTTCCTAGTATGAATTTCAATAACTGCGTTTTTAATATTTGTACATTAAAATAAAAATGTGTTTATTTTTAATGTTTCATAAATAAAGTTTGCATTGATATTTTTCCAAATTTCTCATTCATTAAATTGTCCTGCCGAATTACACTCGAGGTTTGTATTGATATTGGGTAAATTTATGTTATTCAAATTCTTAACTGTTTCCTTTAGCAATTTGAATCGAATAACTGTCAACCTAAAAACACTCCACCTTCGGTGTCGTGTTTTTAGTAGTTGACAGTTATTCTCGTCAAATTGCTAGGAAACAGTTTCTCATTAAACAACCCAAATTTACCCGATAAAATACAAACCACTTGTGCATTTATAAGTGAAAAAAGAATTATCATGATTAAATTTGAAGAAAAAGCAAAACCGAAATTTTAACAATTCAGATCAAGTTTCATTACCAACTTTATCAATTTATAACTGGTACTAAGAAAACCCGTCACTACATGGTAGTTAGCCGGTATAGAAAAGGAGATTTATGAGCATCTGCATTTTTATATAAATAAAAAGCCGACTCTCGTTCAACAGTTATTTTGGCGCTTAAAGGACTTCAATTCATCGGAAAACCCACAACTTTTTAATTCCGACGACGAATACAATCTAAAACGAAACGAAGCCACCTTGACTATTCTCGGAAACGTTTTCAAAAAGAAGCCAGCATAATGTTTTGTTGTTCTATTGCGGCTGAGATAAATTTATATACGATTTGGTAATGGATATTTAAGTTGAATTAAAAAACAGAAATAAATCCCATGTAGATTGGAAGTTTTGATAGTTTATCGAAAACAAGTAGAGATTGACAGTTGTTCTCAAAGGATTGCTAGATGTATAGATGATGCAGGAGTTGATGTTGAAGGCATTTGAAACATGATGTACAAACAAAAGGACAAGTTTGACCTCATATCTGGATTAGAACCCGCTACGAAACCCTATGAATCTACAAAGAAATATGTGAAGAAAGTGTTTTTCTTTAATCTGAATTTTGCGACTCTCAGTCGTTATCGCCTAGCGTTTAGGATTAATTCAATGTTGATGTATGTATGTATTTTGGGGTGACATTCACTGAGACCTAAAAGATCTATTGTGCCCCCTTACTTCTACTCAGTTTCTGAGGAGAGTCTCAGAAACTAGTAGTTCCTTTAGTCCTATTTCCCGGAGGAATTTTAGGATGTCTGCAGGCTTCAACTTAGGCAAATGTTCCTCTTCTATCCAGTAATCTCCCAGGTGCTGTGCTCTACGATTCTGAAGTGCTGTGCAGTTGGAAAGTATGTGGATGGAGGTTTCTTCTTCCATGCCACAAAATCTGCATTCTTTTTCCTCCACTACTTTGAGCTTTTTCAGGTGCCCGTTCAGGCGACAATGTCCCGTTAGGATCCCTGTTACTTTGACTTATGCATTCATTTGAACAGGTTGTAGTCACCCAGAAGAGTCTTTGATTGTATAAGCCCTACTAGATCTTCTGGTCAGATCTCTTTTTCTCGGCTATACCTATTTCTTCCAATATTACATTGGGGCTGATTCTGCAAAAGGCTTCAGGCCCCCGGAAAGGTATTTCAGACCCCCTATTTGTTAGTTCATCTGCTATTTCATTTCTTCCTATTCCAGTGTGTCCTGGAATCCATAGTAAGGTGACTATATTGTTCTCGCCTAGTTCATTGAGTTTGTCTAGGCATTCCCACACCATTTTGGAACTGATTACACAAGAGCTCAGTGGCTCAATGGCTGCTTGACTATCCGACATTATGATAATCCTTTGTCTTCTGTATCCTTGATCAATATTGAACTGGGCGCACTTTCTTATGGCGTGGATTTCCTATTGAAAGACACTTGGGGTTTTTCCCAAGCTTTCAGAGTGTTTGGTTCCTGGCCCGAGCACTCCTATCCCAGTTCCTTCTATTGATTTTGAGCCGTCTGTGTACCATTGAATGGCATTCTTTCCAAGTCTGGTAATGGTATTTGGATCCCATTGTAATACTGTAATGCATATACAGGCTGGTCTTTGAATTTTGGAGAGGTTTTCTCTCGTCGTCAATAGGCTAGTTCCACTATGTTGATAAAATGACAACACAAATGTCATTATTAAAATAAGTTGTAGTACATTCAATAACCTTTTTGGCGTACGTCATCGTTTGTGAAGTATATCCGGGATTTGGGTATCTCGTTTATTTTATTTGCAATTAGGCAATCCAGATCACGTGACCTAATATAATATGGCCGTGCAGGGCAAACAATTTAGACAGATAGGTTAGTTTTGTATTGTCTATTCAGTCATAAACAGTGCTCAAGACTTTTTAGTCGAATTTATCAGTATATTTATCTTCAATTTAGTATGTTTTATTAGTGTTTAGTATATTGTTCATTTGATTTATTTTTCATTTAGAATATATCACTTTTCTTAGTTTTTATAAATATTGTTATTGAACTCTTCATAAATAATAATTGACCGTAAACAACAAAGTACAGACCTGACGGGAACTGTCAGTGGGATAGAAAAAGACGTAAGACACATTGACGCTACGAAAGGTACGTCCACATCCTATTTTATTATAGACTTCAAATTCGGATGACTTATTTGTAACTGGCTATTAGTTCATAAAACATATAATCAGAAAGTGCCTAACTAACTTCATCTTCATGTTTGTGACGTATCTGTAGAGCAAGTTGCAAGCATTTAAGAATTCCTAATTCACAGTTTTCACGTGGAATATTCGGTTTAAAAATTTTTATTTATTAATATTTGCAAAGGGGTCATCCATAAATTATGTCACACGTTAAAGGGGAGCGAGGGTATCACCAGAATGTGACATTGTGTGACAAGGGGCAGGGGGACAAAAAATTTGTGACGTTACATGTTAAAATTTAAAGTAGTATATCGCGAAAATTATATGTGCATTAAAGAATATTAAAATCTTCTAACTCGGTCTATATTTTTAATACTTTAACATTCTCGCTATGAGATTATGTTGATTTTATGAAAGACTATTTAATAAAAATAAGAGAAAAATGAAAATAACTGTCTTGTTTTGAATATTTTCAAAAACGTCACGTCAGGGGGGTTCTAAAAATGTGACAGTCTGTGACAAGGAATGGGGGAGGGGTTCTAAAGTGTTGTAATATATTTTGATAAAATACTATAAAACGGATATCGGTTTAACGCCCCATTCTGACTAACCATTTTCTTAATACATTTCCATTTATTTCGTGAAATTTTCCTACCAACTCGTTTTTCTTTCACCATTTCACAGAATTTTATTGGGTGGGTGGGTGAATGTTTTCAATTTATCGGACGTAGAAAATACAGATTAACATTCCGAGTGAAGTTGGTCAATGATTGCCGATGATAAAATCGAAACGATTTAATTCAATGAAAAAATATCATGGCAATTTAGGGAAAAAGGGGAAAGATAAGAAACGCTAGACCGGAACAAGTAAATCGGTTCTAGCTGCAAAACGACTGGAATTGGAAATAAAAGAATAAATTGACCACTTCGGAAAGAGCTATTATCACATACATAAATTTACCCGAAATAATGAATTTATCTGATAAGATCCCCTCGAATTTAAATTCCGTTTATACTCTTAACGACGAAAATTCCGTAATTTCATAAGTTTTTCTTAATAACCTGACCAAACTCTTGAGGACATCATGACATCAACTTTCGATAAAATTTGGTGACTAGTTTATACAGGGTGTCCCATAAATTAGTACCGAAAATTAGAGGCATGATAGATCGTTAGAAAGAGTTGAAATACCCAAATGCAACGTTTCTCTAAACTTCTTAGTTTGAAAGATACAGGTTGTTAAAAGGCACAGAATAAATATATATTTTATTTCATATCTTCTCGGGGGATGAAAGTACAAATTTGAAATTTTATGTAGGTTATTATTGTCTCTTCAATACACATCAACAGTATTAATTATGTCAAATTCTAATAAGCCACTGGCGTGGTACGAGGGGTTCGTAAACTTTTATTGTACCATTTTTTTTAAACACCTTGTAATTAGACCGAAAGACTTTTGTATGCAATTCTTCATTATTATTCTACAGCAAAGGTACTCCTTGTTGAATTCGATAGAACACTCCATTTTCAAGATTTTTTACTTTTTATTAAAGTAAGACACTTTTTTAAGTTGATTTTTCTTAAATAAATTTGTAGTACCTACTTGAAGATCACTTACAAATAATTTAAACACAAACGTTTCTTATGGGTTCATAATTCATAATTATTTAAGTGAATATAATATTCTTACTTCAAGAATTGCTATACCTGTGTAAAAAAGCATCGTAAAACCAACTAGTTTCAAACTAGGTATACATTTTGGTATAACTTTATTCCCAGAATAACTATACCTAGTATAAATCTCTCTTGTAAAACCGGCCCTTAGTACAATAAAAAGAACAAAGAGTACCTTTTATGTGAAGAAATTAATAAAGAATTGCATTCTTTGGCTCTCAATACATGGTGTTTCAAAAATATGGTAGTTGTCAGAACCAAACATGAGCCCCGGAAAATATGCGAACTAAAATAAGGTCATCGCAAGCAGCCAATCAAGAGCCAATGTTAACGATTGTCAATTAGTAATTGTTAAATATAATCGAAATAATATGACCGAGTGATTTCATCAACATACAACATTTTATTCATTCTGTATCAGTGTTGTCAATGCGAGGATGATTATCCGATTTTTAGACAATTTCACTAATTTAGATCCAACAGTTTTTCGAATATTTTGTAGAAGGGATAAATAAAATGGCTATTGTTTTGGGGGATTTTCCATATTGACTGGGGTCGAAGACTTTATTTAGATAACCAATGTGTCATTTTGGTAATTTTGACAAATTCTGATAATTTGAATAGTAAGTTCGGGTAATTTTCATTTTTGCATCGGCAACACTGGACTATAACCAGTTCATATTTTGTTGCTTTCCATAGAAACTTGACCCTTCTTTTTCATGACATTAATACAGTCATGAAATTTGAAAATATAGACATTTAGGGCAAACGGTAGTTTTAGTTTTGGTCCAATATAAATTTTTTTATTAATATTTAGAGTTACATTTTTAGCAAGTTTGACTTTGTTTACGTATCTCTTAACAGTTGACATTTATGGTATCGATATTTGGTTATCGATTCAAAATATCGAATTGTTACTACAAAAATACAACTACAGCGACATGAACACGCCCACCAGGGCTCACGTTTGCTTCTGCCAACTCTACAATAAAAGTTTACGAAATCCTCGTACCACGCCACTGGCTTATTAGAATTTGACATAATTAATACTGTCGATATGTTTGCAGAGACAATAAAATAAAAAAAATTTTAAATTTCTACTCTCATCTCCCGAGAAAATTTGAAATGAAATCTGTATTTCTTCTACTCCTTTACACAGCCTGTATCTCATAAACTAAGGTTAGAGAAAAGTTGCCTTTGGGTATTTTAAATATTTTTTAACGATCTATTATGCCTCTAATCTATAGAACACTCTGTAGATACTTTGTTATAATATTTACTTTTTTATATTTGTATACCTACTTAAGTAACTGTAAAGTAAAGAAATATAACTCTTACAAATAACTATACTAAATAACAACGTTTGCATGTAGATCCCTTTCGTAAAATTGGACAAAATAATATGAGGATTAAGGGGTCCAGCACATTTACTTTTCGAAATACAGGGTGTTGAAGGTTTTGAAAAAATAAATGCTTTGATAATAATAATAATTTATTCATTAAAATACAATATATAAGTACAATTGGTTGATATTCTAAAATAGATAAAATGAATAAATTTGCTCTCGATAAGTGAGTACTCACTTGTTTCGAGTTAGAAATTACAGCATTTGATTAATGAATTGCGTTTAGTAATATATTAAAATAACAATAACAATAATAACAAAAATCTATAATAATAATAATCTATTCCTAAAAAGTAAAAATACATGTTGCATATCCAAAGACAAAATAAAATTCAGAAAGGATAAATATAAAACAAAACAACAGAAAAAAATAGTTTAATCCGAAACGTGACACATCTAGGAGACTTTTTCATCAATATATTGGTGAACTATATGTCTGGGTCTTTGTGTAATAAAAGTTGTTTTAATTTAATTTTAAATATAGGAAGATATGTTATTAATCTAAAGGATTCCGGTATTGTATTATAAAATTTTGGAGCAAGATAATCATATGCGTGTTGAGTGATGGATTTTATCATATGAGGGATTGGGTGTTCTGTTTTGTGGCGTGTATTGTACGAGTGAGTGGGCCTTATTGTTAAGTGTTTGGTGGTATGATATTTAATAGGTACACAGTAATAGTACAATTGTCTTATGTCCATAATTTTTGTTTCCAGATACAGTTGATCTGAAGGATATCGAAAACTATTATCAAAAATAAGTTTTTGTACAACTGTCATTAAAAGTGACACTTTTAATGATAGCACACAATGTTAAAAACGATTGTTTACATAGCAGCGTGTTAAAAATACTTTCAACACTAGTGTTAAAAATATTTTTAGCACTCCATAGGTAAGAGTTCCAGATTTGCTCTTCTTGCAGACTCTTCAATATCCAGAGGAACAACCAAATCGTCACTTTTATTAATAATTGGACTCTCGACAAACATATTAAGCAGTTAAAAACCCAAGACGAAAACTGGACAGGAATGAAATTCAAATGACAGCGTCTTTTCTCATTTGTTAGTAATCATAACGTTGGCAACGTCTGCCATTCACAACAATCTTTTGATTATTTGAATACTAAAATGCATTTTGAATTTATTGTCATTGCAAATTCGCTCGTTTCATTATCAAAATAGGGAAGTTGTACAAAAAACATTGTATGGTATTTGTGTTAAAAGTGATTTTATTTTGTTCGTGAAATTGTTCAATTCGCTCCGCTCATTTCACAAACGTTTTCACTCACAAAATAAAACCTCACTTTTAACACTCATATCATAAATAACTATTTAGAAAACGTTTTTGTGTTATTTCTAATAATTGTATATGGGTTTTCATTGCAGCTCCCCATCCAACTATTCCATACCGTAAATTACTCTAAACCAAAGCGTAATATAAAGACTTCAGGTGGTGAGTGGATAGGACCTTTTTTAAGTATCTAAAATCTAAATCTATATATTACTTGAAGTTTCTTTAAATCTATAACTTTGAAATGGATAGATAAATTGATTTGACATTTGGCAGGTTGTTTATGTAAAAAGTCATATTTTGATGGAAATAGTAGTTTGTGCAACTAGTGTGGATATGATGTCCATATCGCACGAGGCGTAAAAAAATGGGAGAGGAAAGGTAACATATTTTTCCAAATCTACACAACTGGATCAAAAATTGAGAAATATTTTCCCATCAAAATATGCCCTTTCACATCTAAAAACAACCTTCCAATGTCAAATCAATT
This sequence comes from Galerucella calmariensis, assembly GCA_910591675.1. Lineage (NCBI taxonomy): Eukaryota > Metazoa > Arthropoda > Insecta > Coleoptera > Chrysomelidae > Galerucella > Galerucella calmariensis. The sequence continues at coordinate 187,291 of CAJUYG010000399.1, forward strand.
TATCCATCCATTTTAAGGTTATCGATATTAAAACATTTATTTTTTTTAAAACTTCAACACCCTGTATTTCGAAAATTAAATGTGCTGGACCCCTTAATCCTCATATCATTTTGTCCAATTTTACAAAAGGAATCTACATGCAAACGTTGTAAGTGTCATTTGAAAACACCCTGTATATATAAATAATATAACTCTTTTTTGAATTCCATAAATCCAGTTGTATTATTTAATATTTATTATCCGGAGTTTGTCTTAAACCCTTGATAAATCATCATTTCCCCATTCTTTATTTTTATATCAGCTAGGGTGGATCCGTATAATAATACAATTACAACTACCATTTATCACAGCATCCAATATGAAAGTACGATGTGAAAACTGGGTTGAAAGAATTTTTACAAAAATGTCTCTAATACTTCCAAAAAGTTTAAATAATTTTCTTGAGAGACGATACTAAAAAGTTAAAAATCTCATCTATATGTATACAATAAATAACCCTCTTTCCAACGGTTTCTGTTCATGGAAGACGATTTTGATAGGCGTCACATATCTCTATCTAACTGCCGACTATTTCGAAGCAATTCCAAGAGAAACTGGTTAAAACGATCACCCTCCACCTTGTCCGTTTCCGCTCCCAAAGGATATAATTGATAAGAAACCGACTATCATTATTAATAGATCCTTTTATAGATTATACCTGTCACTTTCGGAATCGGAACTCCCAGAGGGAACAATAATAATATAATTATATCCCCATATGGAATTAATTATGTTTCTAAGTTTCTAAGAAACAGGACACATTCGAAATTTCTGCTACTCAACTAAACAAAACTGTAGGGGAAAGGTTCCTGGATGTATGCTAAGCCATATTATATTTTGAAAAGCTGACGGGATTACCACTCTGCAAGAGACCCATCTAAAAGTCAAATGCTGTCACTTCTCTCTCGACCCGCTGACTTTGCAGGGCTCAAAGTTCTTACCCTTCTTGAAGCCTTTGTATTTATTAGATACGACAGACAGCTTTTAACCAAAAGAATAGCTTCCCAATAATATGTTTTCGGTTTCAGATTTTGATTTATTTAATTTGGTATATTTTCAAAAAAATTTTTGTTCACTTTACACTGCTTGTGTCCAATGTAAGAAAATTTAATGAAAAAGCGATACAACTTGAGAAGAAATATAGGTAGGTACTGATGAATAAATTTGAATAATATAATCTCGTATATTATACTGTATTTGAAAATCAAGAGAGAGTAAATTCCCAGAATAAA
>CAJUYG010000399.1:193561-220822 GCA_910591675.1 Galerucella calmariensis
ATTGTTTTTTTAGCTCCTCATATTAATTTATAAATAATTGTAATTATATGTACATATTATATACATATTTTGTAAATAAACATATGCCTAAAACAAAATGCCTAAAATAATATTGACTTTTTCTTCATTTTACCCAAATTAAATTACTACTTACGAATTATGTTTATCTATCTAAAATTGGTAATCTAGGTATAAATAACTAAAACAAATTAAATATTTCTATTTCCATATTAATTTAATTTTGAAAACGCACGTTTGTGGTTTACTGCCTTTAACACTGATAACTGCAAAACATTTCTGGGAATTTACTCTCTCTTGATTTTCAAATACAGTAATATATACAATATGTCCCTCTAAGTTGGAAAACTTTTTTATTATTAATTTTCGAAAGAAAAGTTATTCTTTATAAAAAGTTCTGCATTGTCTAAAACCTATGATACAATCAATCATCAAATATTAATTTTTTTAGAAGTATACGAGGTTTGTCAAAAAAATTAGTTTCACTTAAGAGTAAAGTACTTTTAAATTTGACAATATATAGTGGGAAAGCTGGTAATGCACGTTTCATGAAGTGTTTGATGCACCTTGAAATTTTTTTATTTAAAATATATTGTATGGAAAAGTAGATATTCCTCTGTTGGCTTGACCCACCTTGGGACACCAGGTTGCCGGCAATTAAACCCCGGAAAAAGTGTCTGGCTTTTTGTAATTATTTGCTTTTGCACACTGTTAAAATTTCAGCATGAATCAAACACTTCAAATTGTATTGAAAAAATCAACTTTGTGGTGGATTTTTTTAAATATAAACCCCTTCAAAACTGTCTTCCAAATAGTTGTATTTTTAAAATTGCCTAAACTTTCAATTACTGGTTGTTGGCTGCTGAATCAAGCACTTGTTTTGGGTCATATTTTTTACACCTGTTTAGGATGCGCACTACCTGGTGCCCTAAGGTGGGCCAAGCCAACACAGGTACTTTTCCATACAATATATTTTAAATAAAAAAAATTGAAGTCCTTAATGTGAAATAATGATAAGCCACAAAAGGTAAATTGTTGGGAAAACGAATTTAAAGTTTTAAAAAAATATTAAAAATCAATTGGAGATTTTTTGGTTAATTAGTGTTATATAATTTGTTACGACTAGTACTGGTATTCAAATTCTGCTATTCCTCGGAATAAAAAAAATGAAATGTGTGCAGAAAAAACATTTTATTAAAAAATGAGGCTTGTTACATTATTGTTTCAAAACAAAACATTAAAAACTTCAAAACCACTTTGGTTAAAAGTACGAAAAAATCAGGTTAAAAGGGACTCAACTATTTCGAATTCGTCAGCGCCTTCAGTTCCAGGGTTTTTATTAAATGAGCATTGTAAGGAAGAAAAAAATTCATGGTGAACAGGAGGCAGATAAGGTAGTAATGATTTGACATTATCTAGTTTCTTTTTTGATATTTTTATTGGTTCCAAGTATTTTGGGCGTAATTCAGGAAGCTATAGGTGTGTTCTTTTTGACTGAGATCTCAGCTCACTTCAGTTGAAGTGATCTGATATAAAGTGATGTGAGTAAGCACCAAAAAGAACGACCTATTCAATTGAAACGCGAGATCTGCCGTCACATTCGTGAATAAGAGACATAAAACATATAAACATAACCTATCTGGAGTCTAGATCTCCAATAACCACGATTGATTCATCCCCTCCACTTTATTTCCGACTCAAGTCCAACTGATACCCCCTTACATCACATTCAGCATCGGTGAAGGGGGAGGAAAAATCTCAGCTCACTTCGAAGTGAGTAAATCAAAAAGAACGCGCACATTACCGATGTGAGCTGAGATTAACTGAGATCTCAGTCAAAAAGAACACACCTAATGTCTGGGTGGGAAGTCCTTTTTTAGTGATAGAGACTGTTTTGTAGTTGTCATTGACGGCATATTTCACGTAAATTACTTTACTGTTATCAGGTTTAAAATAAAAGGAAAATGCACTACAGAAATTAAGGTTTCCGTTGCCTTCCGTACGCAGATTTTTTTTGATGTTAGTTGGGATGGGTTGGAAATTCAGAAAATCACTTTGATTCATAATAGTCAAGTTAAAGGGCTGTTTTATATTCGATTCTATTATAACTTGGTGCCAATCACTTGGAGAGTAGATAAGTGGGGCATACTTTTTGTGGCGCTTTTCGGCGATAGGAAAATCTCTGTCTACATTCTACATTTTCTTGTCTCCATCTACTTTTGGTAGTTCGTTTGGGGGAATTAGGTTTAGGTCTTTTTGTCGTAGCTGGGCCCTCACTATCTTAACTTGCCATATCATTTACATCAGACTCCTAGAATATAAATGCAATAGTATAACAAAGCTACTAATTTTTTACATTAGAATGCTTAAGTGCAAAACTGTGACAAGCCACATTATTTAAAAAAGCTTACCTGCTGGTTATTAGGTTGATTTTCATTGTCACTAGGACTATAATCCTTATCGAGATCACTGTCATCTTCGGGTGATTCAACATCATCACTAAAACTGCTCATTTCTGCAAAACACTACAGCACGAACTAATCGATATCCGCCATTCAACACAAATAGTCTCTGAAAAGTAGAGAGTTGCAACAACATGATTTCTGGATTGTGGCGGCATTTATTGACAAATAGCTAAGCTCTCTGCCCAGTGGCTTGTTATATTACTTATTGCATTATTCTATTATATGGTAAAATAGATTTTGAAAAATGTGTGGCTTGTTATTGTTTCACATTAAGGCCTTCAATTAAAAACTACGATTAAATATGTTATTACATTCATTTGAATTGATTATTTTATTGGAACTTTAGTTCTTTACGCCAGGTTATGTTTGAGCGACCAGGGGTCGCGACGCAAAAGATCTGACCGTTACGCGTTACGTTACGCTGCGTTATGTTACATTGCTTCGTTATGTGCCTTGCTTTTGCGTGCTTGTGCCTCCTTAGTCTCTCTCTCGTTTACGAAGCAGCGATTCATAATAATAAATATGCCCATGCCCGGATTCGAACCCGGGCAGCCCGCGTGCATTGCGAGCATTCTAACCACTGAACCACCGATGCTATATTGAAATTCTATGCAAAGCTGGTATTCGCAGTGCTAGTGATCTACTTGAATTTGTTCGGATAAATTTTTACTATTATTTCCATATTTTTTTTTGCGCGATTAAGGGGTCTAGCTACTTTTCGAAATACAGGGTGTTGAAATTTTGAAAACTTGAATGTTTTAAATCGATAACTTTAAAATGGATGGATAAATTGATTTGACATTTGGCAGGTAGTTTTTAAATGTAAAAGGGCATATTTTGAAAGAAATTGTAGTTTGTGCAACTAGTGTGGATATGATGGCCATATCGCACGAGGACGAAGATGAAGCACGACGCCGTAGGCGGAGTGCTCAATCGTTCAAGTGCGATATGAACAATCCACACGAGTCGAGCAGCATATTTTTTCTACGACCCACTTAGGAAAAAATCTAGAAAATAAAAATTTCTATAAACTGTAATATAACTTCAAATTAAAAATTTAACAATTCAATTTTATGTTTCCACTAATAATAATTTCGAGAATGTATCGAAAAAATAAGCTGAATAAATTTTCACATCAACCTTATTAAACTTCCCGATTCCGTTAAGCTGCATCTTCACTGATTTTAATTAAAATCCATTTCCATCAAACACACAAGTCAATTTGAAAACAATATGCAAATGCAACGACTCTTACCAACTTAATAATGAGGCAATAAATAACTTAGCAGGCTAATATGGTAGTTGAGGCCGTTGCGTCCTGAATCCTTGCCGGAGATAATCCCATATCCCGGCTACGGGTTTATCCGTAATCCCGCCCTCCGGTCTCATTATGCAGCGCAGCGGGATTCGCGAAATTGTTTTCTTGATTACCTGTACCATGCGCCTCCGTGGCATCCAGTTAACTTTCTTGTACAGAGTTTTATTATAGTTTTCAAGAAAGTATAACATTATTCTATAGTTTGTCTCAAAGTAAATCATCGCTTTTGACGGCAATCATCTAAATACGAACATTCACGACCTTTTTAAAATAATTTTACCTGAAATGAAACCCAACAACAGTTGAGTGACAAAGCAAGGGCGGGCCTGGTAAAAATACAAAAAGGTAGATAGTAACTACACCATACAGCATTATTTTTACATACAGCGTGGGGATAAAGTATGGAGCCAAGTAAATATTTTTTAAACGAAAAGAACGATATTTAGGAAAATTTGCAATTAAGTGCAATAGAACAAAATGCATCTGATGTACATTTTTTTGTTAATAATATACTTCCGGTTTAACCGGAAATGCCAAAACCTCCTGAAATCTTCAAACAAAGGAAACTAAACTTTTCGGAAGAGGTGAAATACCTTGGTATTACCCTCGACAGGAAACTAACATGGAACTCTCATCTACACAGCAGAGCAAAAAGAGCATATGTGGCTTATGAGCAGTGTCGGAGGACAGTGGGAGGCACATGGGGTCTGTCACCCCGTGTGGTCACCTGAATCTACACTGCAATAATAAGACTCATGCTAACGTATGGAGCAATTGCATGGGGACCGAAGGTTCTACAAGCAACGGCCATCCAAAAATTATATCAAATACAGCGAATGGCTTGTTTAAACATCACAGGAGCCATGAGAACAACACCAACCGCAACAATGGAACTAATTACTGGTCTGACCCCTCTGGACCTGTACGTCAAGGAGGTTGCGTTAATGGCCATGGTACGATTGCGCACGGCTGGTGTAAACCCCGAAGTAGGAGTGTGCCAATTGAGGTAAAGCCTATGACAGGAAGCGCTCACTGCGCTAAATGCTTAACAAACCTTACAAAATACAAATAAAACAGAACACAGAGCCAGATGCTGCAAATGCAATACGCATATATACAGATGGTTCGAAAATGAAAGAAGGCTCAGGATGTGGAGTTTACTCGAGAGCACTAAGCCTAAAGATTGGGTGGGGAATGGGAAACAATACCAGCGTGGTTCAAACAGAACTGGCTGGTATCTCAATTGCCACAAAAGAACTAACCAGAAGAGGAATTTCTGGCAAAAACATAACAATCTGCACTGATAGTAGACAAGCCCTATTAGCCTTGAACAGACAACGTGTTATATCGAGGCTAGTACTAGAGTGCCACCAAGATTTAGCTGACGTCTCGGCTGATAACAACATTATCCTGAGGTGGGTTAAAGGGCACGACAGGAGTAAAGGAAATCGCATTGCCGATTCTTTAGCCAGGGAAGCCGCTGGACTTAAAATTCTAGGACCCAGTGACACCTACGGCCTAACGACTTCGACAATTGCGGAACTAGCCAAACGTTACACCCATGATCAATCCCTTAAGAGATGGGATGGAATCAAAGGATGCAGTCTTGCCAGGATCAGCCTGGGCGACCCTGGGAAGCTGGCGCCGAAGAAATATTTGGCGGTGACCAGGAAAAACCTTCGTTTAACAGTAGGATGTCTGACTGGCCACTGTCAACTAAGGAAACACCTCCATACTATGGGGCTAGTGGACACACCTCTATGCAGGATGTGTGAACAGGAAGATGAAACTGTCAGGCATGTCTTATGCGAATGTCCGGAGTTATCGTCAATAAGAGAGTGTGTGTTCGGTGAGTCTTGGCCTACACCTGCCGATATAAAGGAGATGTCTCATAGTGACCTGTCCACCTTCCTGAGAAGGACAGGATGGACGATGACCTAGGAGGACAACTCCTCGGGAGGATGTACAATGGGTCGCATGTGGCCTAAGTGCTGTGAGACTACAGTCACCCTCCCCAATCTACAGATACAGATACCGGAAATGCCATCAACTTCTTTTCTTCTTTTTCAATTTGAATAGGACACCCTATATATTTATACATATTTTGAAAGAGCTTGTTATTTTGAATTCATACATACTGAGTTTAGTGTAAAAAAAATTGTAAAAACGAGGAATACAGCACTATAATCAACCTCTTTTGAGTTTTTTGCATTAGAGCAAAAAACTACTTAGATAAACTAATCCTCATTGGATTCATGAAGCACATACCCAGCATCCACAGAAGTTAAATGTTTGTATGGGATTATAGGCCCATTTTTTATCGATGGAAACTTGAATGGTGACAAGTATTTGGATCTACTAAATAACGAAATTATTCCTGCACTTTAACAGAATGGGCAATTACCACAAAATGTTTGGTTTCAATAACATGGAGCACCTCCCCACTATGATGAACGGGTTAGGGATTTTCTGGGTGCGAATTTTCCAAATCGATGGATTGGACGTAGAGGAGTCATAGTGGCCTGCTCGTTCTCCGGATCTTAGCCCGTTAGATTTTTTCCTTTGGGGTTGTCTGAAATTACGTGTTTACGTTAGAAGACCAACAAACTTACAGGAATTGAGACAAATAAATATTGATGAATGTGAACTAATACGTCGAGAAGTCTTGGAAAGAGTGACTCAAGAATTTGTTAATTGGATGACATAGTGTCAGCAAATAAACGGCGAGCATTTTGAACATTTGAAGTAATTTTGTTTCTCATTATTCTAAAATAATGAAATGTGCACCTATTGTACAACTAACAGTAAGTTATTCCTCGTTTTTACAAATTTTTTTACACAAAACTCAAAACTTCTTATTATCTACGTAAAATAAAAAGTTCAATTATGATTTTTTGCGAAAATCATCTCGGCATTGAATGATCCCGCGTTCAAAAAGCCCGAGACGATATTCGACTAGCGAAAATGATCATTAATATTGTGGCATTACGTTGAATGCGGAAAGTTTTCGGAAATACGGTGCTGTCGAGGAAGGAAACTCCGTACACAGGAAGGAAGGGTAACAATGAGGCGTGAAGGGGGCAGTTCCTGAAGGAAGGACTCCGTTATATATATATTGCCTTTATATCGGGGATTCTCGCTGAATTTCAAGTGGGATTTATAACTTCGACTTGGCGAAAGGAAAAGGTGCTTGGAAGAAATGGCAGACGTGCTTCGCTTAAAGTTGCAAATTACGTTTACACAACGCTTAAAAATATACAGAAATAATACATTATAAATATAAATACGTCAATTATAGAATGATTTAGTAAATATATTTACTATTTAATACTATGATCAAAAATTACTTAACTTGCAAACCCTATTGCTCCCACGAGGGTGGGAGGGGACTTTTGAATAGCACTGTATAACATTGTGTATCATTAGTTTTGTTCTATAATGGCGAATGGTCTACTACAAGATAAGAAAGAAGTTCACATACACTTCAAAAACAACCTATATATTTAGGAATACAACAAAATAATGACTTAAGATACAATACTACATTTAAAATAAGCTAGTAATAATTTATTTCATAACCTTTTCGAATTTGGCTGAATACGATCCTGATGATTTTATTTGTCAAATTTAAGGTTAGCTATACGTCAAAATAGCAAATAAAATAAACGACATACCCAAAACCCGGATATACGTCACAAATGATGACGCACACCAAGAATGCTATTATATGAACTATATCAGTAAAATAGTATGGTTGAAATAATACCCTTCTTGGTGTGCGTCATCGATTGTGACGTATATCCTGGTTTTCGGCATGTCGTTTATTTTATTTGCTACTTCGACATATAGCAAACCATAAATTTGATAAATAAAATCATCAGGATTGTATCAGCCGAATTCGAAAAGGCTATGAAATTAATAAATACCAGCTTCTTTTTCTAACTGAAGATACTTGAGAACTTTCAAAATGCTGATGTTTTTCCGTGTATCTAGGCATATTTGTGTGTTATTTAAATAAATATAACAATAGGATTAATATTCACTTTTCATAAATAATAATTGACCGAAAACAACAAAGAACAGACCTGACGAGAGCTGTCAGTGTGACAGTGGAAAAAGACGTAAGACACATTGCCGCTACGAAAGTAACGCCTTCATAGCATTTTGAACTCTCGATTGATAGGTTGCGCTTGTGCGTAATCCAAGTCAAGTCAAAGATTAGGGTTAAATTTTGTAATACATTTAAACGGTTCATTATTGTGATATTTTAATTAGGATTAATCAAAGACCTGCCTTTTTTCCATTTCTTTCTACGTAATGTGTTAGAAGGACATTAACAATCGATGACGCACACCAAGAAGGGTATTATTTTAACCATACCCAATGTAGTCATACATCATCATAGTTTTGGAGGTGGGAGAGAACTCAGACTATACTCAGACTAGATGAATTTTGGTTTGACAGTGAGTTTGATTTGTGATTTGTTTGATCAAGTAAGTTTAGTTTTATTTCTAATTCTTATAAAAGATCTGTAGTAGTAGCATGATCGGATGTGCCGGATGTGCCGTGGCGCATGGATTCCTCTCATGTTCGGCCACCGAACAAAACAAATTAACCCATTTTATCTAGTGTAAATTGGCCCCCCTAGCTCCTCTATGGATCCGCCACTGATAAAAGTAGATGGAGGTTAGAATAAGTAATTTTTTCAAGAGATAAAGTAAAGTTTCTTCATTCTGTAATATTAACAATTATTAAAAAATTGAATAAAAATCATAAATTACGAAACTGTAAATTAACAAAATTATTACATTGTAATATAGTAGTTTACCTGACTAGTTCGGAAAGTGATACTTTTCCGCACGCTATTGCAGATGGCCGAACGACGCTTAGGTACCTACACTATTTTTTCTACTACCCAAAAGTTAACATAAAGAAACATTTATTATTAAATACACATCAACAAATTAATTATCATTATTTGACATTAATTTGATGAGGCTTATACCAGGGCCATTGAAAAATTATTAAAAAATCCCTTTTTTTATTTAAAAATTATACAGGGTGGGGCAATCTTCTGACATCGGAGGATTACATTGTTGTGGTGAGAGATATAACTTCATAGTTTTGTGTGAGCTAATACAGTTACTTAGGGCACATTTTGAAAATACTTTCGATTCTACAGGGTGTTCCAAAACCACGTAGCAGCACAAACTTACATTTTTTTAAATGGAACGTACTATATTTTGTTTAAGAATCGAAAAGATCTCTCCGAGAGCGTTACAAGAATATAGCACTCTAATATATTATAAGGGTGTTTTACAAAGATATGGCCAATTATTAGCAAAAAAGACCTCCTCTTTAACACTCTGCAGAACAGTAAATCAAAATAAATCAACAGGTCTTTGTGTTCAAATGTCATACACACATCATTGGCTGTGCTCAGTATTAATTACTTTTTTCATCGGTGGCTTCTTTAATACAGGGTAAAACAAAACGCAAATTTAGCAATATCTCAAAATTTTTAAATGAATCACCCTATAAGTCTTTTTACAATTTGTTAGTACAATTAATAAACTTTCAAACGATGTAGTAAACTTAGGGCATTAGTTAATGGAAATTCGTAGATATTTTATGATAATGGTCAAAAACAATTATTTTACATACACAAATTGAATGGTATTAAATTTTTACATGCAACATCTTGTGAATTTTAACATTTCTAAGGCATGAATTCTAATCGTAATTTTGGATGCATCTAAAATATATTTGACTTCTACTCTTACCATTAGAGGAAGGAAAGAAGGAATTATGTTGGAAGAAATATTTTTGTTTACTGTAAGTAGGCTAATGTCATTATAGAACGGTACTAATAAATATAAAAGCAGTTTGTAGTCTTTACGAAATAATTACTCAAGTCACCACAAACAGTATATCTTAGTTATGTAAAATGCAAGCTTGTAATTCGTTTTCCAACTTTTTCTATTTTTGAAAAACTAACAATTATGAAAACCAACATTATAAGAACACTCACATTTACATAAATGAACATTGACATTCTATAAAAATTATGGTAGTTTATGCTAAGTGTTCAAAATGGCGACCATTTACTTCCACACAATTCTTTTCAAAAACGAGGATCTTACTCTTTCCAACATAGCTGGAGTTATTGTGGAAAATGCGTTACGTTTTATACACAAGTTGCTTGATGTATCCCCATAAAAAGAAATCCATCGGTGTGAGATCTGGAGATCGAGGAGGCCACGAAATTGGTCCACCACTTCCTATCCACCTGTCGGTAAAATTTCTGATATACAGATGCTCCATCGCTTGTTGGAACCACAAGGTAACTAGGTATTGTGTTTGAATCAACTTCCTAAACACAAACGAAGAATGCAGCAATATCTCTTTGACATTTATTAGTAGATACTATTTTGATAGTATCCCACTTGATATAATCAAAAATATGGCTTGATTATGTTTCGCCCATTCTCAAACAAGCCTATAATAACAATTCTTGAAAGTGAAACATGAATAAATATGAAATTTTTGGTAATTCCAGGTAGGTACCTACGGTATTAGCAAATATTTTATTTCATTGATTAGATATTGTAGATGCATCCAAAATTACGATTAAAATATATGCCTTAGAAATGTTAAAATTTACAAGAGGTTGCATGTAAAAATTTAATACCATTTAATATGTGTATGTAAAATACTTGCTTTGACCATTATCATAAAATATCTACGATTTTCCATTAACTAATGCTCTAAGTTTACTACATCGTTTGAAAGTTTATTAATTGTACTAACAAATTGTAAAAAGACTTATAGGGTGATTCATTTAAAAATTTTGAGATATTGCTTGATTCGCGTTTTGTTTCACCCTGTATTAAAAGAGCCACCGATGAAAAAAGTAATTAATACTGAGCACAGCCAATGATGTGTGTATGACATTTGAACACAAAGACTTGTTGATTTATTTTAATTTACTGTTCTGCAGAGTGTTAAAGAGGTCTTTTTTGCTAATAATTGGTCATATCTTTGTAAAACACCCTTATAATATATTAGAGTGCTATATTTTGTAACGCTCTCGGTGAGATCTTTTCGATTCTTAAACAAAATATAGTACGTTCCATTTAAAAAAATGTAAGTTTGTGTTGCTACGTGGTTTTGGAACACCCTGTAGAATCGGAAGTATTTTCAAAATGTGCCCTCAGTAACTGTATTAGCTCACACAAAACTATGAAGTTCTATCTCTCACCACAACTATGTAATCCTCCGATGTCAGAAGATTGCCCCACCCTGTAGAAGAATTCTAATAAATTTCTTAATTTTTCCGTCATTTGGTAAATTACAACCATATAAATATATATTACCTATACCTATACCCCCCAAAAACTTAACAAATTTAATTTTCGCACGAGTTCGTAAAAGTGACTCTTTCCACACTAAAAAGTCCTCTTTTCCGCAGGCTAGTAGAAAAAATATCTAATAAATAGTAAAAGAATCATAATTATCCCAAAAAATCATTTTGCAGCATTTTTAATTGATATTTTTTAAAAGGACAAAAGATATCAAGTGATATTTTAAAAAAAAATTACGATTTTTGGAAACGAATGCGCCACTATACCCTGCACTAGTAGATTCCCATAATCACTTGTTGAATATAAATAGTGTTAATATGCTCTAGAATTCAATAAGGGCTTGTACTGGTATGGGGTTTTGCCGGCGCAATAAGAGGGGATGCTTGACGTGATTTTTGGCGTCGAGACGCCACTTATTGTTTAACTCTCCTAACCGCTGATGCGTTTGATAAATAGTTGGCGTTTAGGGACTTTTTGTGATTATCCGAAAAGTGTTTAGTGGATTCAAGAATATGTGATTAAAATTTTGATGTTTTGTTAAGTATGGGATGAAGTGATTAGGTTATTTTTTTTTCATAAAAAATGTATTGAAATAATTTTAGAAAATAATTTTTGGTAGACATAGAAACTTTAAAAAACTGTTTAGGGCCGGTTTTACAAGAGAGATTTATACTAGGTATAAATAGCAGTATAGTTATTCTGGGAATAAAGTTATACCAGAATTTTTACCTAGTATAAAACTAGTTGGTTTTACGATGCTTTTTTTACACCGGTATAGCAATTCTCGGAGTAACGTGAAAATAGTTCATATAAATTGATATCTCCTGTCAGTCCTGTCATATGTGATGTTTTTCTTCGTGAACCTTAAAACTTAACGAAAAGTGTTGTTTTTGGATTTCAGCTGATTTTTTTATTATTGATAACTTTTGCTGTCGTAAGAGAGTCTATTTATTATTTTAAAATGGATTTATATAATCTTCCAATATATAAATCTTCCGATGAAGAAGATATGGTTCCGCTATGAAGGAAACCAAAAACTATACGTGAAAGATAACTACTGAAAATCTTTCTAAATTATTAATTTTTTAATAATTCGTTATTGTAGGATCAATTACTTCGAAACCTTAGATGACGATGAGTTTTTGGCCAGATTTAGGTTAGAAAGAGCAAATCCGAGAAGAAATATCTACTAGCTAGCTACAACGCGTTCGTTTTTTGCTTTTAGCAGACATAGTTTATAGGTATATTCACTACAAATAAAAATAAAAGTTCATACCTCCAAATCCAAATGTGAAACTATTGTAAACAACCTGCGTTTATGTCACTTTTTGAGGTTATTCGTAGAGTAACCGACATATCTGTCTGTTCGGCGACGGTATAGCTTATTCTAGATTTTCCGAGTATCCTATTCCTTGGTTAAACTTATACCTGCTTTGTAAAACGCTAGAATACATCTTAGGTATACCGAGAGTAGACTTACTCTTAGTTTATGCCACTAGGTATTGTAAAACCGGCCCTTAGTGTCTTTTTGGGGAAAAAATCAGCTAGTGATTTTCAATTTTTTTGTGACTGCTTTGTCCGTTATACTTTTCTTATTACTTAGGTATACATCCTGAGGCTCATAGTCCTTTAAGAAATCACTTTGTTGTTTAAAGTAGATCTCCATTTTTTTCACATCTTCAAAATTTCAAAGATTTTAGATTGTTTTATAATTTTTATTCAAAAATTTTTTGTCCTCCCTGTATAGAACTGTTTCCAGAATGCTTAGATATTAATATTTTAGACCAGTGAGGAAGCCTTTAAAAATGGTAAAAAGTGAAAAAAAATAATAGTAGGATGAAACCCATCAGAAAAGGAGGGGAATATGATAAAAATTGAAAGGAAAAATAAATTACGGGCGATCCGAGTTCGGGAAGTGGGGGGGGGGGTGAGTTTTTAAGGGTAGAAAATAGTTTATCTCGATTTCCGGCAAAACGAAAAAACTTGAATGGCAAAGTTTTGGAAAGAGATCTACGACTTTCGTATTCACAAAAATAACCAAGTTTTTGGCTTTTTATTTCTCTTTTCCAAAAAAAAAATTTTTATACGAAATTTGGTGAAACCTTACCTTATTATGTCCCAAATACACTGTAATTTATTTGATTTATAAAATAAATTTTTCCACCTCATTTTGACTTAATATCAAAAAAGCACCCTATTTTTCAATCGAAAATTCTTGCGTCAAAATATCATCTTTTTTTCAAAAAGTCGGTTATGTGAAAAAATTGTGTATACAAAAGTTGTAGATCTTTTTATTACCCATTTGTTTCAAAAATTATTGACCCTGGTCTATTTTCATTATACCCAGTTTATAGTTTTTGTATTTTTTCATATAAAATATATGGAACCATTCTTAAAACAATGATTCAAATAGTTTCGAAATTCGGAAAACATTTTAAAAACAGCCTTAGTGTCTTTTGGCCGTGCCCATAAATTCAGTTATTCTCCAGTTACCTATTCACTTTCAAATTTTTTTGTGACTTCTTTGTCTTCTTTTAACTCTTATTATACATCCTGAAGTTCTTAATCCCTCAAGAAATTGGCTTATTTTTTAAAAAACACCTACTATTAGTTCTATATTTTTTTACATTCTTAAAATTTCAAATATTCCCCAATCTAATCATAAAATGTTCGAACATTCTTTGTCTTTCCTGTATATATAACTTTTAGGATACTTCCAATAAATATAATATTTCCTCAATACTTTTCTTAACGTAAATAAAACAAAAAGTTAATTAAATCTAGAACAATAATTTGGGAGGCACTTTAATAATTTTTAAAAATAATTATGGGTCTTATTGGGTGTAAAAATGGTTAGTTATTTTACTCTTAATAAATTACAAATTTTATTGGTGACGGCTATATCCATTTTTTTAATTATACATTAATTATAAGTCCCTTCTAACTTTCAATAAGTCTGATAATGTTGATTTTTTCAAAATATACCTATTTCTATTTTTTCACATAATTAATAATTTTATGTTTGAATATTTCTCTCCTCTTTTAGAAAAATAATGAGACAGTTTGTGATCTTCTACATGACGAAAATAAGACCATTTTTGAAAATAAATAAAAAGTTAAAAATCATTAAAATCAAAATTAATTATTTTTACTTACATTCCATTTTATAACTGAACTTGTAGAAAATCATATTTTTTAAGAGTATTGCCCAACTATAATGTACAATCAAAATATCCATCTATCACACACAATCAAAATATATAGGGTGTTCCATTAAAGAATCAACATTTAAAAAATTCTGCATAGGTATTAAAAATTATATGGAAAAAACTAAACCTAATTATATTTAATACAGTTCAACTCTTGATTGATTGGTAAATTGTTTGTAAGTTTAAATATGGTAAATTCAAAGTAAAATGTTAAGTGCGTAGAAAAGGGCAGCCATGTGGAGGCTGCCCCCCGGTTGTACCCCGGAGGATTTGTTAGTAGCTCGAAGACTCGCCGTTCGATCTCAATCTGTACATCATAAAATACATACGGCAAACATGATTTATAGTGGTGAGTGTTTTTTCCGTGAAAAATAGTTATTTTCCTAACTAGTACGGAAAGTGATACTTTCCCGCACGCGACTGCAGTTGACCCGAACGACGCGAAGCGGAGTTCGGGCAAGCGGTCAAGGGCGGGAAAGACACTTTACGCATGAGTTAGGAACATTATTTTTTCTACGACCGTATATACAAAAAAGTATATCAACCCATTTTTCAAAATTTATTTTATTTTAACTAAGACCAAAAACTATTATTATTATTTTCAATTATTATTATAAATATTAATATTAGAAACACAATTTGTTGCATTCTGTGAATTACTTAAAATTGCCGGTCCAGTGGAGTTATTTGGTGTTAACTGGTGAGTGAATGACGTTGATGAGGATGGCATCGTTTGCAGGTCACATAAAGATGACGATGAGGGTGACGGCAACAATTTTAAGTCATTTGTAGATGGAAGAATTTCATTTGATATATTTTTTTTATATCAAACCCGGGTGGTTTGATAGTTGTTTTGTGACACCACTTTAAAGAATTCACAAGGTTATATCAAAATATTTATTTTATTTTATATTTTCAGAAAATTAAAAATGCAACAAAAAGCTGGAAAACATGTTGATTTTATTTGATGGACTATTTATTCACCTGGTGTAAGAATAGTTATAACTTCCGAAGTGAAAAACTATCTAATAAGGTCAAAATTTGCATAATTTCACTTTCCCGCACTAGTGACACTTTCAAAGCTAAAATGCGTGCGGGAAAGTGGGTTAAAGCGCACGGTAGTAGAAAAAATGATTTTTATAATTCTCCTGATTTTTCAATTTAAGATTTAATTTTAGTCACATTCACAACAAGAACAAAAGGTAGAACGTGTCGCGGGACACACGGTAGGAACTTTAGTTCCTTTTAAGCAAAAGTTATGTAATACATCTGACGTTATAGATAAACAATTTGCATATTCTTTGGTGGTTGAGTAGTAAGCACACCAGACTCTCACGCGGTAGACCCGGGTTCGATTCCCCGCGAGGAATTTTTTTTATTGTTAATTTTATTTTTAAATAATCATTCTGCTTGATATTAATAACGACAACAGGTAGACGTTTGAAATATTTAGCAGAATATTCATTATTATAGATAATGGTACGGTACCCTCCATGAGGGAGTCCGACTGGCAACATCTACTTATAACAGCATCGTATATTTAAAAAAGGAAACCGTAGCATTATACAAATTGGACATTCAAGAACTGTACGTTTACCACAAAATTAGTGGAAACATAAAATTGAATTGTGAAATTTTTAATTTGAAGTTATATTACAGTTTATAGAAAGTTTTATTTCCTAGATTTTTTCCTGAGTGGGTCGTAGAAAAAATATGCTGCTCGACTCGTGTGGATTGTCCATATCGCACTTGAACGATTGAGCACACCGCCTACGGCGTCGTGCTTCATCTTCGTCCTCGTGCGATATGGCCATCATATCCACACTAGTTGCACAAACTACAGTTTCTTTCAAAATATGCTCTTTTACATTTAAAATCTACCTGCCAAATGTCAAATCAATTTATCCATCCATTTTAAAGTTATCGAATTAAAACATTCAAGTTTTCAAAATTTCAACACCCTGTATTTCGAAAAGTAGCTAGACCCCTTAATCGCGCAAAAAAAATTATGGAAATAATAGTAAAAATTTATCCGAAATTCAAGTAGATCACTAGCACTGCGAATACCATCTTTGCATAGAATTTCAATATAGCATCGGTGGTTCAGTGGTTAGAATGCTCGCATTGCACGCGGGCGGCCCGGGTTCGAATCCGGGCATGAGCATATTTATTATTATGAATCGCTGCTTCGTAAACGAGAGAGAGACTAAGGAGGCACAAGCACGCAAAAGCAAGGCACATAACGAAGCAATGTAACATAACGCAGCGTAACGTAACGCGTAACGGTCAGATCTTTTGCGTCGCGACCCCTGGTCGCTCAAACATAACCTGGCGTAAAGAACTAAAGTTCCAAAAATTCTATTACAATGGAAATAATCACAATATTCTTCAAAACACAGTATTTATTAATTCACAACCTAACTATGGCCGTAACTCAATTAGAATGCCCGCTTAAAAATAGGTACCTTATTTTTTTCTGTTATCGAGTTGATAACTATGCGCTTAGTCATACTCGTTTTTATAGAAATACAGTTGTCAGAACCAAACATGAGCCCCGGAAAATATGCGAACTAAAATAAGGTCATCGCAATCAGACAATCAAGAGCCAATGTCAACGATTGTCCATTAGTAATTGTTGAATATAATCGAAATAATATGACCGAGTGATTTCATCAACATACAACATTTTATTCATTCTGTATCAGTGTTGTCAATGCGAGGATGATTATCCGAATTTTAGACAATTTCACTAATTTGGATCCAAAAGTTTTTCGAATATTTTGTAGAAGGGATATATAAAATGGCTATTGTTTTTGGGGATTTTCCATATTGACCGGTGCCGAAGACTTTATTTAGATAACCAATGTGTTCTTTTGGTAATTTTGACAAATTCTGATAATTTGTATAGCAAGTTCGGGTAATTTTCATTTTTGCATCGGCAACACTGGACCATAACCAGTTCATTTTTGTTGGTTTCCATAGAAACTTGACCCTTCTTTTTCATGACATTAATACAGTCATGTAATTTGAAAATATAGACATTTAGGGCAAACGGTAATTTTAGTTTTGGTCTAATATAAATTTTTTTATTGATATTTAGAGATACATTTTTAGCAAGTTTGACTTTGTTTATTGTTTACATATCTCTTAACAGTTGACATTTATGGTATCGATATTTGGTTATCGATTCAAAATATCGAATTGTTACTACAAAAATACAACTACAGCGACATGAACACGCTCACGTTTGCTTCTGCCAACTGTACAACACATCACTTACATTTTAAATATTTTCCACTAACTTATCTAATTAACAAAAATATAATATGGATTCATATTATTTGATACTAATTAACTACAGAGGATTATTAATAATTCAACTTCTGGATTTTGTTAATAAATATAACTAATGCCAATTTGTCTAATATACAGTGTCTAACAATAATATAATTTGGTATACCTAATCTACTTAAATGCTAACAAATACATAACAATTCATTATTTTTCGATGTAAACTTTTAATAGGTATACCTATTTTTTTCCACGAATCAAAACAATTAAAACGTATTTTTAGCAAAACATTTCCAAGTATAACACCAAAAAAAACCAGTCTTCGACAAACAAATATGTGTATGGAGGCGGTCGCGGGACCCCTCTCCACAAATTCTAAACCAGCCTAGCAACACCAGAAATTTGATCTTTTCTCATACTTATGTATAAATATATGAGTAAAAAAACTTATAAAAATAATTTCTTGTTTAAGATCCTTATCAACTCCTAAACGCAGCAACGAGTCGATTGGTAGCTCAAGGTTCGGGTCAGATCCAACTGTGGCAGTTTCTCCTCGAACTGCTCAACGATTCGTCGAACGCCGCTTGTATCACGTGGGAAGGCACCAATGGCGAATTCAAACTCACCGATCCCGACGAGGTTGCCAGGAGATGGGGAGAGAGAAAATCAAAACCGAACATGAACTATGACAAACTTAGTCGAGCTCTTAGGTAAAAATATTTTTTTTAAATCTTATCTTTATAGTTAGTACAAGTCACGTAGCTAAAGCTTTTACATGGGGAGGGTTTTGGTTTTTTTCATCTGATAGGTGATAGGTTTAGAAAAGGAAAGCTTTTATTGAAGGCGCCGCCTAAGGCAAAAAAATCGAGTGCCTCGACCTAAAGCAATTTTTCAAGTTCCAGAAATAATGCTAAGTTTTTTTTTTAATTATTTGTTTGACTTGATGGCTACATCTAAAAGTATTTTTAAACATCGTTTTTCGTTTTGCTCCTTTCTGCTGAAATGGTTACAACCATGTATATATATTTTTTAAAGGAGCCGTCCCTTCGCAGGCACCACCTCAGCCTCTTGGGCTTATTGTGGATTCTCCTAAAATTCTGACTACAGCCTATTCCTTTGGTTTGAACCCCCAAACCCCCCCTTATATACGTCCCTGGTTAGTACCTCGAGTGTGGAATTTTTATCCTTTTTCCACCTTCAGAATAATCAAAGATTTATAATACGTTTTAAGAGTACTTTTATTGTGTTTAATTGGGAAATACTTATAGAACTAATAAAGGCATGGTCGTCATAAAGATTTCGAAACCCCCTGGTAAAACTGAAATTTGGTGCCCCCCAATACAAGATTTATTTGTTTTCAAAAGAGTGAAGTGGCTTATTATGACTGGAAGCTCATATTAACGTGTTAACCCCCTCCCTAATTAATAAACATTAGGAGAGGGGTACATGCTTAACAGGACGGGCTTTCTATATGATCTCTACCAAAAACCAAACAAAAAATATATACGAGTGATAATAGTTAGCTATGACTTTGCAAAGGATTGATCAAAATCGACTAGGCACCCTGTATTCTGGTTACAAGTATCGTAAAACCCAGTAGGTAAATGGGGTATTTTTAAAACCGTTCAAGTGATCTCTATTTCTCTTTCTCAATGAAACACCTTGTAATTCAATAGCTCTAAACAAGATCATCGCGATCATAGGCGTGCGCAGACTATTTTATTAGGGGGGGCCAAATATCAAATCGGAATCTCTTGATGAAAAAACAAAGAGCCGTGCCCGCCGAAACATTGCTTTTGCATAACGTGTAAATGTAAAAAGTATGAAATGTTTTTAATAGAGTGATATTTTGAGGAATTGGGGTGGGCCATGACCCACCCTGCCCCCCCCCTGTAGGCACGCCTATGATAGGGACAAAACAATGTTTAATTATTAAGTATGTGACTGATTTGTTCAAACTACTTCTTTGTATTCAAATTTATAAGACTAAAACCCAGACTTTCTGTTCAGTTTTCATCCATTTTCTAAAACTATTAATTTTAAAAATATATACTTATTTGACTCCCTTGTAATAAATCCTTTCATTTGATATATCAGAAGATATCTATGTATATGTGTTTGCAATTTTTTTTATTTCTCCCTTGCTCCCAAAAATACCCCCCCATTTAAAAATTCATTTATTCACGTTATATGTCCGAGTTTGTGTATTGAGTTTAATATGTGCAAAAAATGTTAACTTAATCAGCTCAGTAGATTCGGAGCTATTTAGCTGTGGCAGCAGCACAAGAGTATTTTTCCAGAAAAAAAAATCGCTTTTATAGCGATTTTGAAACCAGTAACCTTAGGAATTTTAAGCCATATTCTAATGACATTTTTATTATTTTTAGGTACTACTACGACAAAAATATAATGTCAAAAGTACACGGTAAGCGGTACGCTTACAAATTCGATTTCCAAGGACTGATGGTAGCTTGTCAAGCTCAAGCTCAAGGCCAAGGAGATGTTCTACCCGCTTATCATAAATACCAGCCGCATCAGAGCGATTTAGGAGCTGCCCTGTATCCAACTAGTCATTCGGCCAATCACAGACTACCTAGTATTTTACCAAGTACCACTCAACATTCCCAATCCGGACTTTTCCCACCTCCCAGCTATTGGCCCTATTCTCCAGGAACGTTTGATCCTAGAAGTGGGCATTTTAATTGAATATTATAGTGAAGTACATTTATTCCTGCTCAGATAGTCAAACAGTTTATTTATGGTCGTTTTTGTTAACAAGTAACTACCTGATCTTGACTTACCTTCCTGATTGTATTATATCTGACAGATATCAGCTTTGTCACTTGTTAATTTCAGTTACACACTTTATAGAACATTTAAGAAAATATAATTTTCTTCACTACCATAAAAAAAACGTTTATATTCATATTTATAAAACTATTGGCAAAAAACGATGAAAGGGTGACATCTATTGATAAAACTATGTTATTTCTTAATTTAAATCTGTTTCTTACTTTCTTGCATGAACATCTTCATTACAGGTACATGCTCATGCAAGAAACTAAGAAATTGAGATTTAAATTAAAAAATAACATGGCTTTATCTTCTTAGTTTTAATTCTTTCTTGCATGAATCCACCTTAATTGTGGCTAAAACAAATATTTGGTTGTCCTCTCTTCATTTAACGCCCTCTGGTGACGATAAGCGCATGCGACTATAAAATCAAGCCCATGTCAGTGTAAACTGCAAGATTTTACGTATTTCCACCATTGTATAAAGATAGGCCTATCTTTATACAATGCTTCCACACCATATTGGACAACTTTTGGACATAGTATAAAAGTACTACAAAGAATTACGTTGTAATGAACATTATATGTTCTTTTATTGTATAATTATTGTTAAAATAAACTATCTAAGATATTGATTGTTGTTTAGTAATAAATCAGTAGTGATATTTTGCATTGTTTTATTTTCCTCTACAATTTCACGAATTTTGATAGAAGTCCAAATATTTTCAAGTTATGATATCAATAAATATTTTGAAAACAATTTCAAAACTTCAAAGTGGAACCAAGTTCCTCTATGAAGTACAATCATATGAAATTTCTGATAATTTATGTGTGCAAACCATTCATAATATGAAGTAAGTTATTTTATAAGAGGGCACATTGAATTGAAACCCATACTAATAACTATTCCTTTTTTGTACAAGATAAGAAAGAGAAAACCGCTCAAGGAGCTAATAAATATGTGTACCTCATCCAGAACTAGCACCTTAGATACAGATGTTATATATATGCCCTAAACGATGACATATGTTTCTTCTCTATTGCAATTCATATCAAGTAAAATGAGTTTGTTTTGGTAATCTATATATTATTAATACCTACTTTTTCTATTTGTTCCAATACATTTTTTAAATTACTATCAAACAATTCACATCTTATAGGCATTTCTAAAGAATAAAATGGATTTTTTAAAGCATAATCGGCATACAACTCATATATGCGTTTAAGTAATATCTCCACTCCAATTTGTGCTCTATCTGATACTATCATAATTTTGACACCCGTAAGTGTTTGGAAACAATTCAATCTAAATGTATCTGCTTCAAGAACTTCTATTCCAGATGATTTAGGTTCGGGGCTCAATTGGCTAGCTATTGCAAATAATGGATAAAACATACTAGCCAAGAATATTTTTTCGTTTGTGGTCATTTTAGGTCTGCTGAACTGTAGTGACATTGGATAATTGTCTTTTTTTTCCAAAAATTCTAATGCGTTTTGACCATTATCCATTTGGTGACCAGTAACTGGTATACCATTTATGGCATTTAAAACGTGACCAACTGAAAAACCGTAATTTATTAAAAGTACCAAAACCTTAGTTACGCCTTACCCTGAATTCCATCTTTTTGACCAAACTCGACAACGATCTTTTTATTTTCTGTTCGTAATTTGATATCTAATGGGTAATAAAATTTTTTTTCGGTTTCGATTTTGGGAACAAAATTATCGTAATTGAATATCAAGCCTCCAGATTTTGATACGACGTAAATGCCATAAATAACCATGTTTTAACAGAAAAATAAGGAATGTTTTTTATTTTTATAGGATGATTTATATTTTTGACATCTGGAAACTAACCTCAAAGTCTTCTTCTTTTCTAACTATTAATGACTTCTTTGACTTCAGCCATATTCAGCAAAGAGAAATAAGCATTTTAAAACAAATTATTCAACAGAAATACACTACCTTTCATGCTATAGTAACAGTTATCGTTTACTTCGATATAATTACTTCTAATTGTTACAATAACTTAAAATCTAGTCTTTGGTAGTGACTGTATAACCGTAAAGTTTAAGAGAAATATATAAGAAGAATAAGAAAATGAAATCTGACTTTTAACCTTGTTAAAGAAATTAATAAACTGTTTATAAATATGTTTTATTTCAGGATATACTAATTACTAATTCTATTAGAGAAGCATAAATATGGCTTATCATTATTCTGGTTCAAATTTTAATAGTAATCATTTTATTCCGAAGAGTAATATAGAACGAACTGCAGGAAAATACAAGCAAAAAGTGATGTTGTTGAAGCAAATGATTAGGGAATATGTCCATGTGAGTGAATTATTTCACAAGTATTGTACCTTATACGCTTAATACTTCTACAAAAAATAAACATTCCACATTTGCCATTTTTTAGGAAAACGCTGCACTAGTAGATGAGTTAGAGGAAATGCAGATGAATATCATTATCAGAAAAGAGGAGAGGAAATTTCTTCTAAGGAAACTATGTGAATTCGAGCCGCAAGTAGCATTAGAAGTACAAAATGCAGCTAAAGATGGACCTTCATACAAGTCAAATCTTTCCAATTCATCATCATATAACAATTCAAATTCTGATAGAAAATCCAAAAAGAAAATGCACTCCACAGGTATTTTACTTCTTATACATATGTAAAGTGTAAAAGTGATTTAAATGTATATACTTTCAGACAGGAGATCATCTGGAATGAAATCGAGAAAAAGCTCAACCAAAAGTAGGAAGAAAATAGTTCAGCCAGTACCTGTGGACCATACTGGTAAACCAGTGTTTCCAATCGAGTTGGGAAGACTTACCATGCATTCTCTTGGTGAAGTCATCTACAATAGACCTGAATTTCATTCTGAAAATGCTATATATCCTGTAGGGTATGTTTCTACAAGAGTATATGGTAGTTTAAAGGACCCTACACAGAAATGCATTTATACTTGTAAAATATCAGACATAAATAACACACCAAGGTAAGATTATCAGTGACCTAAAGTTTCCATAGTAAAATATATTTTATTTGAAGATTTGAAATAGCATCAGATGATCATAATCCACCAATTTCTGGGGATACTCCAGATGTATGCCATTCTCTTCTTCTACAAGCTATCAATGATTCTTTGTCATTCAATGTTGTTAGTACCAGACCAAGAGGACATGACTTTTTTGGTCTAGCACATCCTACAGTTCTTCATCTAATTCAGAGTTCTCCTGGAGCACGTAGATGCACTAACTATAAATGGATTAAGTTCGAGGTTTCAAAACACTGCGAACCATTTACTGATGATAATGATGCTGGGTTAAGCTATGAGTATTTGCAGAGGAGTATTAATTTTTGTAAATATAAAATGGCTCCTGATGTGTTACAGAGACCTGACGATTTTTTAGATACTAAGGATAATTTGGTTCTTTTTTAATAAATACATTTTCTCATTTTGCTGTTTTTTTTACATTTAAAGTTATTTTGAGATAAAGGAATACAAAATATTGTTTTATACAACTTGGTTGCCAAGTGAATGTACAGTCAAAGTCAAATGAAATGCACAGCTACATTGGTTTGAGACTGCATTATTTAAACATCTGCTATCCCCATCAAACAGATCTACGTTTTTTAGGTCACAATTGAAGTATGTATTTCTAATAAATTTTAGCGAAGGCTTACCATAAATCATTAAAGCTAATTGAATTTTTATGTGTTTGTCTTGTGACTTTGACTGTACCTATATAGATATTAATAACCACAAATAAGTCAGTCAGCTGCTAAACTTGAAGCCTCTTATTTTTTATTCTATCTTTTCTAATCTGGTGATTGAGTATTATGCATCACAATTAAATCTAATTTTATTACCATCAGTCACTAGTATCAAAATGAATAGTGAATTCAATGGAAACAAGTAAATATTCATTTAAAATCTTTGTCAAGATAATTTCAAGTGAAAACAGTTTATTCAAATGAATATTTAACTTATAAGTAAATTATCGAAAACAAGGAATAAATAATTATTTCCACGTTAATTGCACCATTATTTTTTGAATTGTTATATATATTATTCATACCTAAATGGAATGATTTGAATTATCAAAAATAAGGAATGAATCATTATTTTAACTTTAATTGCACCATTATTTTTTGAATTGTTATATATATATATTATTTATACCTAATTGGAATGATTAAATCGCCAGCTTAGGTGTATATTAGGTAGAAGAGATTTTTATCAACAGGATTCAAGTCGGAAATATTTTTAAAATCTGATACCCAGATTTGAGAAATGATTTAGAATTTTACCATTAAATCTGGGTTTTCAATGTAATAATACATAAAAAGTATAAATACCTGCTTGAATGACTATCATCTATATTAATATGCCCATATCATAAGCCCATATCACTATTCATTAGGATTGATTTAACACTATACCGAACTAATAATTGCAAAACCTTGTCTAAGAATCTAACAGAAATCGAGTGAATCACTATAACTCTATTAATGCATAACTATTGCTTACATTTAATCCAACACTACATAATATTTAAAATCTATCACAACCGCCATTTTAAGTATTGAGATAGGCAACCAGACCAGCACCACTGCATCTCAAGCGATTTATCAATGGGAGAAGTGGATTGTGAATATTCAAAATTCATCTTTTATGAGACGTATTCACATTGCCTATACTAGCAAAATATGAAGGAAATTCATATTAACTCATTATTAAATTCATATAATTGTTTTCATATTAATTTCAAGCAGAGCCAGACTTATAGGTAGGTACACTAATATATATAAAATACACACAAATACAAAACTATAACAAAAATTCAAACAGAGGGCGTCCTTGTAGGATATTAGCTGGTGTTATTTTCCACCAATTATTTTCATCCAATTATATTGCTATTACTATATTAATATTTCAAAAGTATTATAGACAATATCTTCGGATTCCTATATATTTCTTGTTTAAGATTTTTTGTCTTCGAGTAATATCAACAATGGCAACTAATACACAAATTGTACCGATAATATGTATGCCCGCATCTATGAAAATCTTAAGAATGTTCCTTGCATTTCCTCCTAAAAATACAGAATTGAATCCTGGGCTTATCTTTTACTTGAAGTTTTTGGGTGTGTCTTTTTTGGGATCTCTTCCTATGATAGGCAGTATCATGCATTCAATAAATACTGTCCAGAGTAAGTAGTTTGTTTGATATATTTTTACATTACATATTAAACGTAAAAGTGGAACTTAATAGGAATAATTATTATCGATGCTACTGACATCTCTTTACCAAAGCACAAGTTACAGCTTTACGATGTGGCCGCAAGATATCTCTTCTCTTTAGTCAATTAGAAAGTTTGAAATTAAATTTTAAATCATTGGTGATGTACCCTGCAAATTATTATTATTTTAAAATGTTTTAGATGGAAGATTTCATCGTATTGAATTAGACCTAACGTACGCCATTTCATTTTCAACTACATACGCTTTAGTGTGGGCGTTTATATTAAAAATTAAATCTGCTGCTAAAATGTATATAGGTATACTTATCTGATTTTGAAATATTTGGAAAACCTACCGATTTCGATAGGAAAAATGAGAACTTTAATAAATACGCTAAAATACATTTCGTTTATTTAGAATCGCTTATATGGCTGATAATTCTCACATCTATATATTTAAAACTGAAAGTTGCAAGCTGGAAAATGAAATATATAATATTACTGAAGTTTGTTGACTTTTTTCTTATACTTGGATGCCTTTCAACATCCATTATTCACCAATGGGAGAATTTTATTTGTTGATTGAAATTTTCGGAGTAAGTAGGTATATGCCTTTTCTCCTTCATATACCTGTATCTTTATTTAGAGTATTGTTTAGATAGGTACTGATTTTTTCACAGGTTCATTATATCTATATGCTGGCTAGATTGATGGCCTGGTAAGTGTTTGAAGCCATGCAACATATAATTATAAGAATAAGACATGTTAGATATATGTTATGATCGAATCTTTCAACTATAAAAATCCTATTTTAAGAAGAGAGAAGTTTAATATTGCTGTTAGATATCACAATTCACTGTTCGGGTAAGACAATAGTTATTTATGATACAAGTTCGCAGCAGCGGTTTAAGACTTGGAGAGGCTTCGCGTCATTCGGGTCAACTGCAGTCGCGTGCGGGAAAGTATCACTTTCCGCACTTGTTAGGAAAATAACTATTCACTATGTCCGACACTTCTGTCAAATTTACTGACAGCACAGAAGTTTATACAACAAACGACTAAATTTAAAGCACCTCGATCATTACACGTAGTTAAGAAAGAGTGAGAACCCCATTTAAAAAGCATTGGTCATTTACGCAAGCTTTTGGGTGTTATGATGAAAGTCCCATATAAAAAGCGTTGTTCATTTTCGCACGCTTTTCCACGTACATATTATGTATATACACCGACAGTCAGGCAGCAATTAAAGCCCTGAGTGGATATACCATCAACTCGAGACTTGCTGACGAATGTCGAGAACGACTTGCTGATCTTGCAAGTCAGAACGCAGTGCGGCTAGAATGCTCACTCACCGGCTCACTCTGGTTTTGAAGGCAACGAAATGGCGGATGCACTGGCTGCGGAAGGGGCGGCAGCTCCTTTCTGCGGCCCGGGCCCGACCCTCGGCCTAACAAAACAAACGATAGGCAAGGAGACGAGGAAGTGGCTGAGGAACCAACACCTCGATCATTGGAATGCCCTGCAGGGTCCTAGACAATCCAAACTCCTACTGA
>CAJUYG010000400.1:0-45713 GCA_910591675.1 Galerucella calmariensis
AAGGGTATTACTTTTGTTTGACCATTTTAATGTAAGTACCTTTCTATGCTGGTAATTTTTATTCTTAAATAGTTTGAGGTAATGTACCTATATGTCTAGGAATCAACCATAAAATCATCATTTTCTTACGACCACACATCGAAATATGATTGGTATATATTATATAAATAAAACATAGTTTAAATCGTACTTACGATAATGCTTTAACTCCTCTTATTTCCTCTGCATTAAAGCAGCTGTTTGACTTCATAAATTCAAGCAGCATAAATGAGTCTACTTTGGGCAAGTTATCAGTTAGTGCTTTCAAAACCTTCGCTAGCCATATTTTTACTCACAAAATATGAAAGAATCGTCACTGAACACTGAACTAGTAAATAAAATATATTCTTCCAAAAGTTTTAAAATATCATCGGAGATATCGAATATTTATGTCCACCTTCCACTTTACGTTGACTTTTAGAAATAAAAAAAGCACACACAAACACGTAATGGTCTCAAACAAACATATAAATGATATTTTTACATCGATGAAGCAATAGTTGATTAAAATACAATATAAACACACAACTACACATAACCTAATGCAATACCGGCCATATTGACATAAGTAAACACAAGAGATATGACATCACACGTATCATCGGTAGCGTTCAGAAATCCTCGGGTTGTGGTCGGAAAGTGCATTGAAATTTGAATTTTATTTTAAAATTTGGGAGTAATTTCTAATGGAAACTGGTTTATTTCCTATTATTAGTAATTTTTGATATCATATTTACTATTATAAATTAATATCAAAGCAAAATATGAAATATGCGTGTACTCTATCGTAATAATTTATAAGCCCCCTAGATTTTTTATAGGCATAAAATTACCTCTCATCTCTCTCACTATGTCAAATATTATATACCATTTCATTCTGAACCCTTCTCAGACAAAGTGTTAGCGCGCTCGATTCTAATTGCCCACCAGTTATTCTGATTTAATTCACAATCATCGTTCATTCGTAACCTTTTATTTATAGTCAAAAAATATAGAAAGCAAATACAGTTGATTGTCATTATTCATCTGTTAAAACGTAGATGATAGTTTAACGATGAGGCAAATAAACTGAGTAAACTAAAGATAAACCGTGATTTCAATTGTGATTTTATTAAATATTTGCCCTGTACTTATTATTATTATTATCAGTTTCATTTTTCCCGTTTGGAAAAGATAAACTAAAGTGTTATCTATAATCCAACCTAATCAATAACTAAAAATATTGCAGGGCAATGCAGGGCGAAATGAAGTTGAGGAAAACTTGAAAGAGGAAAAAAGAGCTGACAATATTGAAGAAATAAGTGATATTAACGAACTTTGAAACATTTGGATCCGTGGAAAAGCATTTAACGTGGATAGAACTCTGGGTCGAACTATAAAAGTAATTAGAAAATCAAGGTGTAGTTAATAATAGATATATTATTTAAAATATCAATTGTTTCTTCTTTGTTCTACTTAGTTACTTACTAATACACTAGTATATAGGATGTTCTGTTTAAAAAGTTGGTAGTCTTGACCATAGTGGATACCAGGACACACTGGAATAGAGGGAAATGAAATATCAAATGAACTAGCAAACAGGGGGACTGAAATACCCTTTTGGGGACCGGAACTTTTTTTGCGGAATCAGCTCCAATGTAATATTGGAAGAAATAGGTAGAGCCGAAAAAAGAGAAGATGTGACCATCATTGAAAATATCTATTAGGGCTTATAAAATCAAATACTCTTATAGGTGACTACTATCTGTTAAGCTCTAATAATCAATGCATAAGTCAAAGTTTTAACAGGGTTTTAACGGGACTGAATGGGCACCTGAAAACGTTCAAATTAGTGAAGAAAAAACCTCCATCCACATACTTGCGAATTGTGCATCAATTCAGATTTCTAGGGCACAGCACCTATGAGATTACTGGATAGAAGAAAGGCATTTACCTTGGTTAAACTCTGTAGATATCCTAAAATTAGATCTAAAGGAGCTACTAGTCTCTGAGACCTTCCTCAGAAACTGAGTAGACGTAAGGGAGTGCCTCAAAGGATGTCACCTCAATATACATACATAGGGGGGGAGGGAGTTAAAGTTGAAACATCTACATACTATGAGCAAAAAGACGTCCCCCTTTATATGATTGATTATTTACGTGGTATTTCATTTTTTTATAAAAGTGGCGCCTTCAGAATTATGTTGCGAAGTTTTATTCGCTAAATTTGGAGAGATCGGAATATAAACGAGTAGGTACAGGATTCTTCCAAAAATGTGTATAGTTCAATGAGACTTGACATGTGAGAGTATTATTTATGAATTTTTAAAATTAATTACTCAAAAAGTACTGACATAAAACTGACAACGAGTGACATAAATGGCAGTAAATTTTAGTTGTTTGATTCGGTGAATAATGACTAGTTTTTATACCAGACGAAAAATATTAGTTTGCGAAATTCCGAGTGTATTAAGTTTTGGAGTTTATTTTGGCATTTTTCGTAAATAGTATAAAAAGGTGTATAGAAGACGCCCGATTTGTCGACCACGACCGCGCAGTCGTAGTGCTCGATGTAGAGCAAGTGCTTGAAACACGAATATGACATGTTCATTAAATGGATGTAAGAGCAAGAGGTAACAGATAAAAATGAACGAGTTGTGCTCGTTTCCCTTCGAAATATGTTGGAGCGGTACATGTGGGTTTGTTGTCCTTTCAGACACTAGTAGCCGCCGGCCACAAATTGTCTCGTCTGAAAGCGCTCTTTACACCTAAGTGAATAATAGCCATTAAAGCGAGTACAATACTATATTTTGTCCATGACTATGAATTACCTGCTTATGTATACATTTTTTTGTCAAACTAAAACAATATAGCTTATTACAATACTTCTTTTGTTATTGAACAAATTATAGTAGCTATTCAATTCATTGTCTGATTCATTTTCCATATTAAATTTTCTAGTAATATCAATCAAACAGCAGTATAGTTATTGAAATTCTTGCAATTAGCAATAAATTGTTTAAAACGTCACTTTTGCTTTTGACATACATCATACACACTAGACAAAAATCTGCATATAAAACGTTCTACCCTCATGGTTTACGGTTCTGACTTGGAGAAGCGAGGAATTTTAGACATGGAATCGAATCTTAATCGCGGTGAAAATTTTTATTTAATATATCGTGTCGTTTGTATGAATAATCTTCAATATAATTATGTGTCATGTGACCTTTTCATTATCCACACCTATTATTTACTGGTGAATAATATACGTCATTATATTTGAAGAAACATAATTAAAATGTTGAAATTATCAAATAGTTGTGGACAAACATATTTTTTTCAATAATTAGTGTTAAGTATGAATATAATACTATTGGGAATTATTGGCTCACGCTGTTAATCGCGACATTAATAATGCTGATATACAAAAATAACATTTAGCTCGAGAGCCAAGCAATAATTATTGCTTGATTCATAATTTGATTATTAAAAAACATTTCAAAATTTATCAATAAACTTACTTTGTTCAGTTATTTACTTTATTCACAGTTTCCTGTAAATAAATGGTCATTTTAGTAAAGCGTGTCATAGATGTCGAAGGTAACAGAATATTATGCTCTTGGAGCTTCTGGACGGATGATATCTACTTTATACTGATTTTTTCTTTAACTATTACACCTGGTCGAGAACAACGACCAACCAGCAATTTTGTCTTATCCTAAATTACATATACAATCCTTAAAACTAAGTTATAATCCATTGATGTCGCTTAGTTCTTAACTGTTAACTTTCACTTACCACTGTACTCTGCTTTCAACACTTTCACTTATCACTTACACCAGGTCTGAAGGTTTGGTCCTTTTCAGTATTCTCCTTAGGTTTTGTTGATCGAGTACCTGGAGCATCTCGATGTTAACGTGATTATGTAACCTGTTTCGTGGTTTTGGGCATATCTCATAATTTATTCCTTAACTGTTGGTACATTGAGGTCTCTATGCAGATTTGCATTTCAAATATAATATGGAGCGTTCACGATAGAATATTTGTATGGGTGCTATGTTGGTTGAACTGGCACAGCCCCAAAGCTGTAGTCCTTATGTCCAAATGGGTTTTAGAATCTGCTTGTATATAGGTAAGCAATTTATTATGTGTTCTCATTTGGGATTTTCTACCTATAAGCCAATACATTTTTTTTAAATTTTGTATCTAGTTCCTTCCTTTTCTTCTTTACATGCTCCATCTTAGCTTGGCATCCAGAGTAATTCCGAGATATTTTGCTGTGTTTCCATAAATATGGTAAAATAAAAATTATGAAAAATATTTTTTCAATTTCATTGGAAACTACAAATTTTTTGATATGTGAAGGTTATGCGTTTTTCACGTGGAAACCATTGAGGAATACACAATAAAATAAAAAGGTAGAACGTGTCGCGGGACACACGGTAGGAACATTAGTTCCTTTTAAGCAAAAGTTATGTAATACATCTGACGTTATAGATAAACAATTTGCATATTCTTTGGTGGTTGAGTAGTAAGCACACCAGACTCTCACGCGGTAAACCCGGGTTCGATTCCCCGCGAGGAATTTTTTTTTATTGTTAATTTTATTTTTAAATAATCATTCTGCTTGATATTAATAACGACAACAGATAGACGTTTGAAATATTTAGCAGAATATTCATTATTATAGATAATGATAAGGTACCCTCCAGTAGGGTACCGGATTGGAGATTCGTTTACCACAAAATTAGTGGAAACATAAAATTGAATTGTTAAATTTTTAATTTGAAGTTATATTACAGTTTATAGAAATTTTTATTTTCTCGATTTTTTCCTAAGTGGGTCGTAGAAAAAATATGCTGCTCGACTCGTGTGGATTGTCCTATCGCACTTGAACGATTGAGCACTCCGCCTACGGCGTCGTGCTCCATCTTCGTCCTCGTGCGATATGGCCATCATATCCACACTAGTTGCACAAACTGCAATTTCTTTCAAAATATGCCCTTTTACATTTAAAAACTACCTGCCAAATGTTAAATCAATTTATCCATCCATTTTAAAGTTATCGAATTAAAACATTCAAGTTTTCAAAATTTCAACACCCTGTATTTCGAAAAGTAGCTAGACCCCTTAATCGCGCAAAAAAAATTATGGAAATAATAGTAAAAATTTATCCGAACAAATTCAAGTAGATCACTAGCACTGCGAATACCAGCTTTGCATAGCATTTCAAGATAGCATCGGTGGTTCAGTGGTTAGAATGCTCGCATTGCACGCGGGCGGCCCGGGTTCGAATCCGGCAGGAGCTTATTTATTATTATGAATCGCTGCTTCATAAACGAGAGAGAGACTAAGGAGGCACAAGCACGCAAAAGCAAGGCACATAACGAAGCAATGTAACATAACGTAGCGTAACGTAACGCGTAACGGTCAGATCTTTTGCGTCGCGACCCCTGGTCGCTCAAACATAACCTGGCGTAAAGAACTAAAGTTCCAAAAATAGCTTCAAATGCCAGTGGCTTAAAAAATGGGAGGGGAAAGATAATATATTCTTCCAAATGTACACCACTGGATCAAGAATTGAAACATGTTTTCCTTCAAAATATGCTCTTTTGCATTTTAAAACCACATGCCAAATGTCAAATCAATGTATTCATCCATTTTAAAGTTATCAAATTAAAATATTTAAATTTTTATAACTGCAGCACCCAGTATATCGAAAAGTAAATAGTCTAGACCACTTAATCTTTATATCATTTTGTCCAATTTACATGCAAACGTTGTAAGTGTCATTTGAAAACACCCTGTATTATAGTTATAATGTTATAAAAAATGTCACGGGCGCCGAGAACGACTGAAAAACAATAAAGTTTTTTCACATTTTTCTTGACACTTCCTTGGAAAAGGAAAATACTTTTAAATAAATTAGTAGGTATTTGAAAAGAATCACTAGAAAGTCCCTAATACTTTTTTGGTGTAATCTAAATTATGCCCAAGAATAATATATATAGATTGTTAATTTAAATTATTTCAAATATAACCTAACAATGTTTCTTACTTCTTGTGGTTTGCAATTAACTCTTCAATCAAGGCTTCACCAGAAACATCTACATACGCCATTTTTGTTACCGTTATTATTTGAAAGCACACTTTAACATCCCTTTAAAAATAATAGTATTAACAGTCTATTTTAAAATTTTAAGGGAAATGTGGTTAGCGAATACCGATTTGATTTTAGCGCCGGTTAAATTTTTAACGGTCTCTAAATTTTAGAGGAAGAATTGGTTCTATCTTGCGTTTAACTTTGAAATGTAATTCAATGTATAGTTAACTTGTGGCATTATTGTATACCCTCAACGACCTAGCCTTGGAAGAACCTTTTTTCACAAAAAAAAAACGAAAAAAACTATCGTATTATCGTACATACATTCTTACCTTACAGTCTGCAAAGCTCAAATTACTACTTTAAGGTAGCTTGTTTCAGTCGATAAAATACATAAAAGAGAATTCGTAACGAGTACTGAAGTCGATACAATAAATTTGGATGAATAATACATATTTTTTGTATTATTTTTGACGTAGTAGTTGTGTTTGTTCAAAATGTTCTGGGTAGGTATTCTAGAATATTCATACGAACAATTAAACATGTAATAAAGCGAGAATAATTTGCATTCAACTTACTTAGCTTCAGGTTAAAATCTCTCAAGCAAACCGTATTTGTGTTCTTGTTTTTGAAAGAGGTTCAGCGTGCATTCGATCCGAACCTGAGAGTTAATTAAGATATCACGGTTTGATTTAATTTGATGTTGTGCATAAAGCAACGTTGCTACGAATATTATGCTCATAAGAGACATTCTAACTGATACCTGTCTGGAAAGTGGATCCGAGCGAAAAATCCTTTTAGAAATTTCATCTGGCAGGGAATATTACTTCGCATGCAAATGGGACTCTATCGCAACATGTCATTTCATTTTTGACTTCAACCTTAAGGATATTATTACTACTACTCTTATCAACGCTAACATTTAATTTAATGTAGATTACCTTCATAATATTATGACAATCAAGGTCAAATGATAAATATTAACGTAATTCATTATTTTCAATTGATTTTCAATTAAGTACGAAAAAAATATACATTGTAATAGTGTTTAAGCAATTTCATTATGATGTTGAAATAAATGACACAATTCTGTCAATAATATTTAATAGGCAACTATCTATAAGAGCCATTATATATTATTATACAATGTGTTATTTATAAGATGCGACATAGGGACAAAGCCGCTCACGAAATAATCTTGGTGCTCGGTCATTAATAATTGTCTTCACCACCATGGTGTATAAACTATTGTTACGTTATAAAGCAGGGTCCACACTATGCCGGGGTAGGCCGGGCGGCCTAAGCCGCGTTGATGTAGATTGCCCGGGCGGCTTTGCCGGGTTAGAACATGCCAGCCCGGGCCGTGCCGATCCCAACCCGCATAAAGTAGGTACATATCAAAGGAAGCCAAGCCGAACAAAAATATAGAGTGGGGACGTGCCGAGCGGCCCCGAGCGAATCCAAAATCTTCTTTGACGTCTTTTTGGGGGCTGATTTAAAGCGAGTATCACCACAGCCATGGCTGACATAGCGACGTCATAATCGGTAATAATTTTGAAAACACTAAGGACACTTAAAAAAAACTTCTAAAAAGTACTCTTCAACGAAGTCACCAGTATTGGTGTTGAAACTAAATAATGTAGGTAGAAATAACCCGGTCGGCTTCGTTTTCGGTGTGGACGTCGTGCCGGCCCGAACGTACAGTAGAAAAAATTGACCTTTACCCTGACGTCACTAACAATGAACAGTAGTAAACACAAACTTTATATACCTCATCCTTTTCTACTGACAGTAAAAACACATCATACAATATACGTACACTTGTCTTTCAAGCAATGACATACGTTCTTATGTAACTCCAATTATTACTTCCAAATGTTGAAAAGAGATAGCACCAAAAATGATTAATAGGTTGTTTTCATAAGAATTTATTTTGACCTCTTTTGACAACTGTCATTATTTTGATACATCGAGTTTTGTTCAAATCGTTCCATCATTTGCATTCAGATAAATTCTATAAAATCGGTTTTTTTCAAGACCTCTAATTTATTATTTTTATTCCACGATAAGTTCAGAGTTTTCTGTTTCGCATTTAATGAATATTTCCAACTTAACCTCACTTCTTAGACGGTGGCTGAACAAGATAAACAAGCAGTCAACGTATTTACGCACACGACAAAGTAATTGTAGCCATTTTTGACTCATTGATTGATTTCGCGAGGTTAGTAGGTATGACGTCAGGGTAAAGGTCAATTTTTTCTACTGTACCCACCCAGGTCAACCCGCCCGGCCTACCGCAGCATAGTGTGGACCCTGCTTTTTCAATTTTAATTTTAACTTGTGTCCCATTGTTTTGGCAGAGTCAACACTCGATACGTTCTACTAATATACCTCCATGTAATATAACCCCATGTAAGGATTCCAATTATAGACCTGATTCATGTTAAGCAAGGCTTCCACTTCGAATTTTAAAGGTCATTTGATAAAACTGTGTCTGGTCCAAAAAAAATCCTTTTTTCTACGACCCTGTGTTTTAACCCACTTTCCCGCAAGCAATTTAGTTTTGAAAGTGTCACTTGCCGCACTGGACCAGCAATTTGGAGTAATTTACAGAATGCAACAAATTGTGTTTATAATATTAATATATTTATAATAATAATAATATTTTTTTGTTAAAGCTTTGTATAGGTATGTATATTGAAATAAAATAACTAATGGGTTGGTATACTTTCTTGTATATACGGTCGTAGAAAAAATAATGTTCCTAATTCATGCGTAAAGTGTCTTTCCGCACTTGTTAGGAAAATAAATATTTGCCAGAAATCCGATGTGATCTGGAATCCATACCAAGACACTATTATTGATTGCTCCAGTACGTTTAGAAGTTGTCTGGAATTCTACAATGGGAAGAATGTACTTTAGTGGATATGTGATCCGAAGGTATGACCAAATGCTTGATACCGTAGGCCTTATGCAACATTTTTAGCGCTTCAGGGCCCGTATGTTTGAGTTCACGTGATAAATTTCGAAGGTGATATTTGTATCACCAAAATTGCGTATGCGATACTCTTTTCGTTCGATACCCTATTCCCGAACCGAATGCGATAAAGGATTGGTCGATTTCGAAGGATGTGATATATTGTGAGGGAAGTCTTAGCTTGGGTGACAAATTCAACCAATAGCCGAAAGGAATATAAATCACATGACTTGGCTTGTCATGCTGACAGCTTTTCTGCTATATTTTTTGAGACGGTCTGTCGTCTGAGACTCAGTTATTCCTTTCCTTTTTATTGTGCGCTTTGATTATTTGATTATCGCATATTATGAACGAATCGAAGGAGAAACGTGCCGGTTATGTCTCAGTGGAGCAAAAAAAAAGACTTTTTACCTTAATGCAAGACCGACCAGCGTTATGTAGTGGTCGGTTCTCTACAAGCTTTTCCAAAAAAGACGGCCAAAAAGAATGGCAGAATATTGCAACCACATTGAATGCAATTCCAGGTGGGAACAAAAGTTGGATACAGTGGAGAAAAGTGAGTAATGAATTACC
Source organism: Galerucella calmariensis (assembly GCA_910591675.1). Lineage (NCBI taxonomy): Eukaryota > Metazoa > Arthropoda > Insecta > Coleoptera > Chrysomelidae > Galerucella > Galerucella calmariensis. Next base: position 9,675 of record CAJUYG010000400.1, read on the forward strand.
TACCAAATATGAATGCTAATGAAATTTAGAAACATGTATAATGCTAAACATTTATATGATAATATGAAATGGTTTATAACCACTATTATTTTAGACTTGGCAGGATATGAGAAGCAAAGTTAAGTCAAAGCAAGCCTCTATAAAAAGACATGCTTGTGGTACAGGCGGAGGACCTCCTCTACCAGTAATATTAAAGCAGAATGAGGAGGATATATTAAGTCTAATTAGTACCGTCGCCGTAAATGGACACTCTTCAGTGCAAGAATCTGTTGCACACTTTGTAAGTATTTAATTTTCAATAAGATATGAATCTCTTCAAACTTAATTATTCTGGAATTCTCGTTACCTCAACTTCTTCAAATATCTTAATCAAATAAAATACATCTTTGGAGCTTTATCCCATCTTACAACAGGTTTTTATTTAGCAGACACAAATGCAATTATAAACACATACTTCAATATTACCTATTACTTGATCAAATATAGTGGTTTTCAGGATTTTGAAAATACTGAAGAATGCAATACTATAGTACCTGCACCACCTACCACGGTTGATACATCTCAATTAGTAAATGATGATTGTGTTCAAGAAATAGGTATGTACCCCCTACGAGACCCACTACTAACATTTAAATTTTAAGTATTCTAAATAAAATGTAATTGTGCTTCCAGTATTGGAAGTGCAGTCAGGGCTTGATGAACAGCAGAGAGAAAATCTTGCACCCATAGTGGTACCTGGATCTTCTTATACACCAACTTCAGGTATGACTAGTTCTCTCATGATTGAGAAAATTGCTCATTTGTATCAATTTCAGTGAAGAAGCACACAGATTCATCTGCAAAGAAGTTACAGGTGGCTGCTTCTGCTGCTGCATCACTTAGTGAATCAGCTAAAGAAAAGTTATCAATCAAAAGGGAGTATTATAAAAAAAAATTGGACATTATGAGAGCAGCGGAAGAAAGAAAAAGATGCTACTACAACAAAATAATTGAAATAAAGGAAAAAAAATTGATAATAGAAGAAAGAAAGGCACGTGCACTTGAAAAAATTGGTGAAAACCGTTAAAATTCATTTTATTTTGAACCATAAATATTTTCTAAAATTTAATTACATAAATAAAAAAATTTAATTCACAAAGTATTATTATTAAAAAAAAAATCAGTTGGTGAAATAATTTTGAATCAGTCTTCTCTGCAATCTTCGACCTTCTTGCAGTTGAGGATTAACTCTTGCACCAATACCTTCTTCTCGTCCTCCTTCATCATCTAGCATGCCCAAATCAAGATACTCATCGATATCTTCTGGTTCAGGTGCAGGCATATTATGTTCTATACAAAGATTGTGTAGAACTATGCAAGCATTAATTATACGAGCAGCTTTCTCCGGATGATAGTGAAGTACTCTATGTTTTAAAAGGCATCGGAACCTCATTTTGAGAAGACCATTGCATCTTTCAATGATACAACGTGTACGTTTATGACAATGATCATAATCTGCTTCTGGGGATCCTGGAAAGGGTTCATTTTCCAAAGGTGTCAATAGCCACGGTCTTAATGGATATCCAGAGTCTCCTAAAATATGTTATATAGGTACATTATACAAATATAATTGGGTATAGCAAGACTAATATATAATTGTATTTTTTACCAAGTAAGTAAAACTGATTTGGATTGTTGTTATGAATATTTTGCATAATCTCCTGCACATTTGAATTATTCCATATGAAGGCGTCATTTGTACTGCCAGGATAAAGAGCATTCACATTAATAATTTTCATCTGAGAATCACATATCTAAAAATAACGATACTATATAATCGAAAATAATCAAATACAAAACACATACCAACTGTACATTTATGGAATGGTAGTTTTTCCTATTCACATACACATATTCATTATATATGGGATCATTTTTAGGTGGTGCAATGATTGCAACATGGGTGCAATCGATACACCCCACTACACCCGGAAAATGAAACTTTTCATAAAACCTGCAACAATACTAAATTAAAATTACTGGAACCTTTGGTGATATTCATACTGAACAAACTCACATTACATAAACACTCAACAACTTTCTGTATCTGAAGACAATAACTTGGTTATTAAAACGAAATCAATGGTAGGTTCACATTAAAGAATCAATTAATTCGAAAAAAATTGTTTACTTACCTATCACGGTTTCTCTCAAGCTCGTGCAGATTTCTTGGAAATCTAACCAACTGGTTGAAAATATCTGGTTGATTTAAAGCGTTAATTACTTCTTCAAGACACCTTGAAACAGATGACTGACTCAATGCTACATGTATATTAGAAGCTGAATCTAACTGATAGCTGCCACTTGCAAGGAATCGAAGACTTACTAAAACCTTCATAAACATGTTTTATTATAAATCATATACATACCTATTAAAATTGATGGTAACATACTTTTGTCTCAATATTTATAGCTGATTCTCTACTTCCTTCCTCTATAAAGGGAGACACTAGTCGAATCACTTCTCGAACTAATTCTTTTGATAGACGAAACATTCTCACAAATTGTCTATCTCCAAGTTCGAATGCATTTATGCGCGGGTAGAAGGGCCTACGCTGGCCTGCTACGGCACCAGCAGCTTCCTCTACTACTTCTGCAATAGCGATCATTGCAATTTCATCAAAATTTGCCATTTCGGTATATCACCACTGTGGTTTGTTTACATTACCAGACAGTAATTTGAAGTTTATATTTAAGCCACGCCCTTCGATAATTGTTATCGCATGCTAAATTTCCGCTCGTTGTTTTTTGGTCGATAATTATCGCTTGTGATATTCGAACATACCCTTTTTCGGATATCCTTCGATAAAGTGCGAATATCGCATGCGATAATAAGTCGAGTGAACTCAAACATAGGTCCCCAGAACACAAAATTTGCAATATTTAATACAGATTCTAGGTTCGATATTTTTATCAACAGTAAAAACACAAGAGCTTTTTTGTTTTGTCAATCACTAATTTTATCTATTGTCAGTTTTTCGAGCAAATTTAGTGATTGGCAAAACTTTGAGTTGAAGAGAAATTTATCTGATAAAAGAAAAGCTCGAGTGTTTTTTGGCAAGATAAATTAACGACAGAATTTATGGATGAACAACAACAATAATTATCTTTATTAACTTGCGACTCATTGTCATTGTGTAAAAGTGACGTCCACAAAACAGTCTAACCTATAGAAGTGAAAGTTTATAGGATGACCTTGAATACAAAAATGAGGTTTCAAACCCATCCACCTGAAGCGCTAGTTGCAATTGAGTTGTCGAAACAGGCCTGGCAGCTAAGGCCTTTAGCTCGAAAAGAAGAAAAGATTTTGAAAATTCATCAAAACTGTCATATAGTTGTTGTCACCATTGTCTTTTATAGATCGTTTACTTTTGCCATTTGCTGCTGTTATTTGTGTTCTAATTAGGTACTGTAAGTCTTATCAAGTGTGATAATTCATAATATTTATAATGGTTGGTGTGAAGTGTTTCGTTCCTGGGTGTACAGACATTACATCAAAACGACATAGGTTTGTGGTGACGTCCGCTTACTAGATATTGAGGAAGAGGAGTTTTTATCGCGATAAAAAAGGATGCACCTTTTTTATCGATGTCAAAGTGACAATAACATTTCCAGATTATGACATTTTAACATTGGAGTTAATTTATCCATGGTAAAAATATTGTGATGAACTGACAAAATAGATCCCTGTATCAAAAAATTCTAAAATCTCTTAAAGTGCTTTTTAAAATGATTCTTAATACTCTCTTCACATTTTTTTAATTAACCATGTTGCAATATGTGGAATTTAAAAGATACAACTAGTATGTATAGTGCGAGCAAAAGATATAGTGATACGAATTCGTGTGGACTACACCTCCCGTCTGTTATTAAGGGGAATCTATCGGCAGCGATTTGACAAAATATCGAAGTATTTTTGGCAAAGAATTTTGAGGTAATGGATGTATTGAAAATTAAGAAAAAAATATATCATGTAGATTAATGTTGAACTTGATATTGAAGAGTTCTCATCGAATAAAAACTTTGAAATGCTAACCAAATTTTTTTGAAAAAAATACGAATCATGAGGTAGTTACACATATTAAGCAAAGTTTGAGCCCTTGTAAAAAATTAAATATGGATTAAATGGAAAAACTAATTGATAAGAAGTCTAATTTGAAGCTTTATGAATACTATATAAAAATCTCAGAATCCTCAAATTACTTATGACCGTACAATTCCTTATTGAAATTCGGTTGCTACCACTAAAATATCGGATAAAAATCCATCTCTCGCTTTTCTATCCTTCTATGACTGACATTGTCTCTCTGCTTCGGTAGTCGCGTGCCGTTCCATTGTTGATACAACGCTCGCAGGTCTCGGCGGTCTCCCAGTTCAGTACTGACGAAGCTTATAGAGTAGTACGTGAACCAAAATCCGCTTGAACCGCTTGGCTACCTACATGTTGCGGAGCTTTCATATTTCTAATAAAATTTTCGTTATGTGAACTTAAACGTGAGGACGTAGGGAAACAAAAAAATATACAAAGCATAATTGTGCAAGGTCGAATTTGGTAGATGCCCCTTAACACGTGAAGTGAAGTGAGAACGAATTTCGCTGAGACCACAGCGAAAAATACAGTTTGATAAAGCGTCTTTCAAACGAAAATGTTTAAGAGAAGAGATATACCGCTATATCTCTGTATTTTTAATACGTCTGTATTAATTTGGTGCAAATTGAAAAATAATATTGTCTATTAAGCTAATCTGAATATAACATCTGTATGTGTAAGTGGAAAGGTAAACGAGTGAACATTATAGCTAAACCCGGCTCTGAGGTGTATCGATATAATAGACACTGCGGCTTTCCCTCCAGAGAGGATCCTCCTTGCTTTGATAGCAGAATGAAGATATGCTCGACACCATTTGGTATCGCTAAATCTACTGCTCGCATTGTTGATGTGTATATTTCAATTAGGAACTCCTAAGCTGTAACTCTGATTACTGAAATTTTTTATCAAATTTAACACGTGATCTGTGGTCTACCGTAAACAGAAATTTAACGCTGCAACCCACACCTATTATCAAATATTTACCAAACAAAAAATTTCAATTTCAATGGAACAAATTAATATTAATTTAGTAATTAAATATTAATGAACTTCAATTGGGATGATGATTCAGTTATTTTAAATTTCCATTAAAAATCAAGTATTCAACTAATTGTGTTAATTTTCTGTAAGTAATCCGAAAATAACTCAACATTCTCGTGTCGCAACTCGTATCCCATTTGATATAATATAATAGAGTCGATCCAATTAAAACACTATCAAGTCTTTCGAATAAATGATTCACTGACACGATATCATCGTTAAATAGTTGTTCATTCGTCCTCGTTATCATACGCATGATAATCCAGATACCTACACCATGAAATATCCCAAAAAAATAAATGTTAGGAACTTTGCAGGTTTATAACTCGTTGTTTAATATGAAGATATATAAAGCTTACACTCATAAATTCAAGTTATTATGTCTGGACTCAAAATCTGACTTAACCCATCTGTTGGTTGTATGAAATATTAACAAGATATTAGCTTGTTAAAGCCTGACAAAGTCTCAGATAACACTGGAGACAACTTAATGCGTTTTGGCTGTTTGATATACTAAGTATATATTCTGATTCAGACTGTGCGTCTTCTGTCTTCTTTAGCTTTTTAATTTTTCACCTTTCTTAGCTCGACGTTATTCCGTTTAGCCAACGTCTTCAGCTTTTCTACAATAGTATCGATGTCACTGTTTGGCCCAAAACTATTTTGACTACCTCTAACTGTTTGGCATGATATGGATCAGCTTTTCCTCGATGGCTCTGTTGTTTTCTATGACACAATAAAAGTATGCGTATATAGCCGTCTCAAACAAGACGGATCTAGGGAAAAGACTGTTCATCCTAAAGGACAACTAGTCTTTTCATATAAACTGTAGAACCAAGTACACCACAAGCCTAAAGGCTGAGGTGCCGAGGACTTGGAGCATCTGACTAGTCAACATTTATAATCAATCAAGTGTTTCAAGAAGTTACAATAATCATTTTAACGATCGTTCTAAGCTTAGTTAACCGATAATGATATCAGTTGATAGTCGAGAAAATTAATTCGTCCACGCCATTGAAGGTGGCTGCAATAGTTGTAGCCGAAGTTATCGACATAATCTTTTTTGAATGATCAAAAGTTTTTAAAAGCAGCAGTTTTACTTCCGTTATTTAAACATAAGAATTTTTTTCGCGCAGGCTGCTCTCCATTTATCAAATGTATCTAGATGAAAATAGTGTATTTCCATACTATACAGTTTACAGTCTGCTTTAGTTTTGTCCACAAGGCACTTCTTCAATTATACATTTATTAAGAATTTATTAAATATATGAAAAACTTGCATTTGCGTAAAAAATTGAAATTTGCCTATTTTTTAAATGAATCATTTCTAGTGGATCTTGATGTATTTAATGAAAAAGAAGGTATAATTTGGTTATACCTTACAATTTTTCGAGAGAGTAACGACTTTTTTGGAAACTATTACTACCAGGGCGACTAGGCTTTTCTGGCATTGGAAAAGAGTATTGGGCAAAACCTGGGGACTACGACCTGAGGTGGTTCACTGACTTTACACAGCTGTGATAAGACCAACGATCACCTATGGAACAATAGTCTGGTGGAGGAGGCAGAAGTGTCCTCAGCAGTGAACATATTAACTGCAATTCAAAGACAAGCCCTCCTTGGTATTACTGGGGCAATGAGCAGCTCAAGAACGGCATCAATGGAAGCCCTTGTTGGACTTCCTCCTTTGGAGGCGGAGGCGGAGGTGGTGATGACAATTCTTAGCCTGAAATCGGGAGACTTATGGTTCCCGAACAATGTTCGAGGACACACTGAAGTAACAGGGACAATACGAGATGAACACATATTTTATATGAGTTTTGATAGCATGACACCTGAGAACATAAACACTGAGCGAGTGAATATCATCATCCCATCCAGGAAACAGGTGATGCATCCAGGTAATTCTGGAGAAATCATCTGGTTTACCGATGGATCCGAAACAAACCATGGCACTGGGGCTGGTATAAGTGGACCTAGAAAGAAACGGTCTCTTAGCATTGGTCAATACACAACTGTGTTTCAAGGAGAGACGATTGCCGCTATAGCCTGCGAAAACATCAGAAGAGGATATACCGTTTTTCTGACAGCCAGACTCTGCTTAAAGCTATCAGTAATACAACAACTAGGTCCAAACTGGTAAAAAAACTGTGAAGAATACAATACATGCTGGCAAGAGACAACAAAGTGTGTCTAATATGGGTGCCGGCACATGTGGATATTGCAGGGAATGAAATGGCAGACCAGCCAGCTAAAGAAGGCTCTAAAGGAGCCTTCACAGGTCCGGAACCGTTTTGTGGAATCACAAAGGATTGAAAAAGAGGGAAAATCGGAAACTGGCTAGTTAAGAAACACAAATTCAAATGGAGGCTGACACAAGGACACCTCTATACTAAGAGTCTATTGAATAAGTTAGACAAGGAACTCTCGTCCAGGCTGCTGAAACTGGGTAAGAGAAATTTGAAGAAAGTTACCGACCTGGTTACTGGACACTGTACCCTGAGTAAGCATCTGCACAGTATCGGCAAAGTTAGTGAACCTATGTGCAGAAAATGTGAACTCTACGATGAAAAACCTACTCACATACTCTGCTTCTGTGAGAAATTACAAGGACTCAGACGGAAGCACTTTGGATAGGAAATAACACAACCATCACAAGTACTGAAGATCCCTCCAGATAAACTGGTGGCCTATATAGAAGACACGAAGCTTTTGGAATGGAAGTAGGTAGATAACATGGGTAATGGTACAAAGATTCAGTTCAAGTACTCCCAACCCAAACCTATGAATGAATTAATGACTTTTTTGCCGTATACGAAGAGATTCTTTAATTTAACTTAGATATTAACAATTGGGGATTTTTCTTGTAAGAATAATAATAAATTAACTGTTTTTACCAATAAAAGTTTATTAGAATTCCTCATTAATACATTTAAAGTGGAAAGTATTTAATAACAATTTCTAACAAAAAACTTTAAAGTAAATAAGTTTATTGATTATATGTATAAAAGAAATTCAGTTTTAAACACAATAATAGTCCATTGTTTCTACCTAAATATCCGCATGAACAGGATTCGCATTGTTCAAGTTTGTGACAAGAATAAAGTTTTCGTATAAGGTATCAAGAGAAAACTTTTACATTTAACTGAAATTGCTACAAAAATCCTCTAATGCTTTTTATTCGTATGTGTCTTTAGACAATGTTATTCTGTGAAACTTCATCGTGAGTCATTTAACAGTGTCGGTTTATTGTTACTGCAAAACAGTCTAAAAAATTTATTAGCCTAATCAATTGAAATCGAGCGAATAAACATTTTAAATTGAATTTATTTATTTAAAATGTCGAATTCCGTTAATTATCCACTGTTTAGTAGATAAATTATTGTTTGTAAAATATAGTTTGCTACAAAATCTATGAAAGTGAGCTATCTACTTGTTTGTTAAAAATGTATTTTAAGATTGAATAAATGCCAAAATACAGTGTAAGTATGCCCTAAATTTAAAACAAAAATATTTACTTCTATGAGTAAATCGCACAAACGCGTCCTACAATATTGAGTTTAGCCTTTTAAACATTCCTATTTTTGCAATTTGTTGGGGCCCCACATTTTTGTTAGTCGATTTTTCTTCCCTGGGTTGAGCCTCAAGTTGTGTAAAGATCGGGAATTTTCATTAAGAATAAATATTATCAACTGTACTAGACTTACGTGAATTTTTTACCTACTTTGCCGAAAAACCACACCAAAAATAAAGTGCAAAGTACAAGTTGGCAGAAGCAAACGTGAGCCCTGGTGGGCGTATTCATGTCGCTGTAGTTGTATTTTTGTAGTAACAATTCGATATTTTGAATCGATAACCAAATATCGATACCATAAATGTCAACTGTTAAGAGATATGTAAACAAAGTCAAACTTGCTAAAAATGTAACTCTAAATATTAATAAAAAAATGTTTATTGGACCAAAACTAAAACTACCTTTTGCGCTAAATGTCTATATTTTCAAATTACATGACTGTATTAATGTCATGAAAAAGAAGGGTCAAGTTTCTATGGAAAGCAACAAAATATGAACTGGTTATAGTCCAATGTTGCCGATGCAAAAATGAAAATTACCCGAACTTACTATTCAAATTATCAGAATTTGTCAAAATTACCAGAAGGACACATTGGTTATATAAATAAAGTCTTCGTCCCCAGTCAATATGGAAAATCCCCAAAAACAATAGCCATTTTATATATCCCTTCTACAAAATATTCGAAAAACTATTGGATCCAAATTAGTGAAATGGTCTAAAAATCGGATAATCATCCTCGCATTGACAACACTGATACAGAATGAATAAAATAATGATGATGATGAAATCACTCGGTCATATTATTTCGATTATATTTAACAATTACTAATGGACAATCGTTAACATTGACTCTTGATTGGCTGCTTGCGATGACCTTATTTTAGTTCGCATATTTTCCGGAGCTCATGTTTGGTTCTGACAATTGTATTTGGTGACTTTTTGTTATATTTCCCTTTTTGCTTATTTGGTAGGCAAAAAACTGGTGGGTCACACTACAGGAAACGTTCTAGCAGCCCTTCCTTATAGATAATTTTAGGTTAGGTTAGGTTCTAAGTAAGTGGAGCCTTCTTGACACCTCAACTGCGACCCCCGTTAGGTCTATTGTGGCTCACCCATGGGGGCTCTAAGGTACTAAAACCGAATATATTATACCTTACCCTGCCCAAGACTGGCATAAGCATAGTATGTGCTCCGCAGTTTCATTCTCCAAATTACAGAACCTACAGTCCGAGGTCTGAACCAGACTCATATCTTCTTTAGGTGGTAATTTAGTTGGCAATGTCCTATAAGTAGTCCCGACAGATTGCGTAGGTTTCTTCTACTCAATTCCAGGATCTGCTTATTTTTTGTGCACGAAGGGTAGTATATGAACGCCTTCGAGTGAGAGAGCCCCGATATGTCTGCCTAGGACGTGTAGGTTTTCCTCTCCGCCCAGGTAGTTATGGCTGATCTAGCAGTGCTTTCCGCAATGCCAAAAAATGGTTCAGGTCCGATAAATAGAGTCTCTGATCCGTTTTTTGCCAGAGTGTGGTCCTTCTAGTTGCCCTCCACTCTTTCCTGCCCCGACACCCAGTTCAAAATGACTCTGTTTTCCTATACTATTAAAAGGTTGGCATGGGATCCTAGTTGTGTTGATATTTCTGTCCTAAGTTTGGCACCATTACCTGAGGACTTTTAAGCCACCTGTTTATAACAACAGTTCTTATAGTAGTACCTCCTTGTATCATCTCCATTCGGAATTAGGTCGGTATAACCATTACATTAGAAGATACTCCCAGCATACTGTGTTTTTTAGTGGTTGGCGCATTATACGCTGTCTAGCTAGCCTCTCTTCCCTGAAAGATGTAAAGAGGGGGTAGGTCCAGAAGGCTTTCCAAGGTTACAGATGGTGTTGTGCTAATAGCATTCGTAATTTCCACACAAGCCTGTCCCTGAATATCCAAGAGCTTTGCTTGTATTTTCTTTTGTTTGTTTCATTCATTTGTCAATTTCCATTTCATATTCCTCCCAGTGTCTCATTTTTTGTCTATCCTGTTACCATTGCCCTCAATAACCTACCCCGTTTTCGTTATTGTCTCCCAGCTTATTCTTATTTTGTAAATTATGTAAAAAACAATAAAGGAACATATTGAGTGTAATGGGTATTATTGGTGAATGTATTGTAACTATTTCCCGGACTAACTTCAATGACAATGTATTTTAATTAAGCAGTCGTGACTTTTCAATCAGATATGTCTTCATTAACTTTGGCTTACTGTCCACTGAACAACATTACATTAGACATTTAGAGTCGAGTAGGTACTTTTTAATTTAAGAGAGTGTAATTATTCTGTACAAACGATCGTGAATTTTTATTAAAGGAAGACACTCGCTTTAACCCTCTCGAATGAGAGTCTCATCCCCAAAAATTGTATTAGCATTGGGAGTCGTTTTAAAGCACTTGCAATTATCCTTTTTAAATTCTAAATTTTCGCCTCAATTATTTTTAAAGATTTAATAGAAGTTAGTCAACTGTATAGGCATTCAAGCAGGGAGCAGGGTTTTATTTAAAGGCGTTTTTTTGGATTTTGTAATTTAATTTTGTTAGGTTGTTAATATTAAATCTTCATCCTACGAAGAATAGCAAAAAAATAAGTGTACAGCTACAGACAACCTACGTTGTCTAACCGGCATTCTAACAAGGCTACGGTTGTGGAACTTACTCCAGAGCACTAAGCCTAAGGTCTAAGCCTTCTTAAGTGGGGTATGGGAAAAAATTTCAGCGTGGTTCAAACAGAACTGGCTGGTATCTCAATTGCCACAAAAGAACTAACCAGAAAAAGAATTTCTGGCAAAAACATAACAATCTGCACTGACAGTAGACAAGCCTTGAACAGACAACTTATTATATCGGGGCTAGTATTAGAGTGTCACCAAGATTTAGCTAACGCCTCAGCAGATAACAATATTATCCTGAGGTTGGTTAGAGGGCACGAAAGGAGTAAAGGTAATATCATTAACCAGGGAAGCGGCTGGAGCCAGTGACACCTACGGCCTGACGACTTCGACAATTGCGGAACTAGCCAAACGTTACACCCATGCTCTAGCCCTTAAGAGATGGGATGGAATCAAAGGATACAGTCTTGCCAAGATCACCCTGGGTGACCCTGGGAAGCTGGAGTCGAAGAAATATTAGGCGATGACCAGGAAAAACCTACAATTAACAGTAGGATTTCTGACTGGCCACTGTCAACTAAGGAAACACCTCCATACTATAGGGCTAGTGGATACACCTCTATGCAGGATGTGTGGACATAAAGATCAAACTGTCAGGCATGTCTTATGCGAGTGTCCTGAGTTATCGTCAATAAGAGAGTGTGTGTTCGGTGAGTCTTGGCCTACACCTGCCGATATAAAGGAGATGTCTCCTAGTGACCTGTCCAACTTCCTGAGAAGGACAGGATGGACGATGACCTAGGAGGCAACTCCTCGGGAGGATGTACAATGGGTCACATGTGGCCTAAGTGCTGTGAGCCTTCACTCACCCACCCTACTTTACAGATACAGATACAGAAGCCTACGTGCCCACGTGTTTATGTGGATTCTCACAATTTCATCGTTACCTCTATTGGTAACTCGTTTTATTAAATACGGCAATATTACAGGAAACTGTAATAATACTTTATTGTTTCAAGCTCACTTGGCAGATTTTTCGAATTTTGGTTTGCGATTGGAGGTGAAGATGTCGATATTGTCACAACTTTTACACTTCTGTTACTGGAAGACATGTATTGATTGTGATTTTGGTTTCTTTTCAGTCCGGGATTAAGCTCTTAGAGCTCTTGGACGGAGAACATATACCTTGTACTGATGAGGCGCAAATACGCCGAAACCGGTCTACAAGTTGTGTTGCCCCTTCTAATTGCAAACCAGAATTGTTGATGTTAAATGTCTTGTAGATTATTGAAGTGTTATTCAATAGCCGTCGGTTCCTATAGCCCTCGAAGTAGTTGTTGCTTCTTAGTTGAACAGTCAATGTTTTTGAAAAATATTTTATCTACAACTGTCATGTAACGGGTACGATTTGACACTTTTTTCAGTGTCAAAATGACGTATATTACCGCACTAGTGCGATAATAGAATTTAGAAACGTATTGATACCAGAACTAAATATTTAAAAGAACACTGGAAGCTGCATTTTCAATTTCCGAAAGGAGATTGTCTTCGCTTGAACTCATTTTTATAGATTTTTGTTCATTCAACTTTGAAAATTTGATGACATAACCAATTTATTTTATTTCCACAGCCTTGTTTGTCTTTGTTGCTATGGTCACAAAATATGATACATTGTACCTTCCTTATGTATGCAGTCAATATTATTAAAAATACGTTGGATTGAAATTTTTTTTTAAATTTCTTAATATAGGTACTGTTAATAATACTGATAAACAGTTGTAGTTAAAATTTTGTACGCAACACGTGTGATAGGAATTATTAACGCACTTATATGATTACACTACTCGGCCTACGGCCTCGTCGTGCAAACTTCACATGCGTGCGTTAATAATGTTCATATCCCACTAATTAGGTAAATAACTATTTCAATACATATAAGCGTTAGTATAATCATTGCATAGTGCTTGTAATGCAAGTGTGATTTTTTTCTTTTTCAATTTTAATCGTTTAACACATTCCCTAATGTTAGCACAGTATATAAACCATCCAGTAGTGTATCTCTCATAAATTTCATTCATAAATTGCCAGAGCTTTTGATAACCTTGAACGGATCGCTTTACGATTTATTTTAGCATAGGCGTAGGTGGCATAAGTTTTAAAATGACTTGAATGTATTAAATATTGTAGAACAGTACACCGATGAGTGAATAAAACAATAGACTTATACCAAATATTTATTGGTTTTTCCATATTTCAATTTTCATTTTGTTATGATTTTTAAAATTTTTATTGACAAATTTAATGTGTAATATAGTCGTACCCTGAAGAAAAGTTTTATTAAATATTTTATTGGAAAATCAACACAAGGATGTACAAACTCTGTTGTTTGACTAATATTTATGAGTGATTCAACAATATTATCTTCCGTAGCAACTTTCTCAAAAGTCATTTGGAATAATGTTTCTAATAATGAGATGTATAGTACAAAATTTTCATGCGGCATATTCAAGTTTCCAAAAGTATACTTATTCGTATTTTCATGAGCTCTAAGGTAACTGTATAAAGACGAATCGTCTAAATTCTGATACGCTTGTGAATACGTCTCACATACGCTGCATGTATGGAATTGGAATAGCCTTTTTTAAAAGAAGTCTTCACATAAACGATGACTACTATTGTATAGAGTTTCTATTTTTGGTATCAAGTCAGGCCTATCGCATGCTTCGAGCCAAACTTTAGCTCTGAAACAAAAACAACAAATTAAATCAATGCATGGAACTAAGGCTCATAAATGTAATATGAAGATCAAATAATAAAGTATTATACATTTCGTATGAAAATACAAACAGTTTCTCACCTTTCTGAATCCTTTGGAAAACGGTAAAATTATTCATCACAATTATAATATTTATTGTTACATCCACGTACTACACACACTACTCGATTTCTTCTTTTCGAGCTTCTTTTTAATGGTATCCATTGCAAAAAAATGCTTATAAACTATTAAAATAATACCGAAAACCCGTAAAAATATAAGCTGTAATAAATAATTTTATTCGCAAATTCACCACTTGCACTTTGGTTGGATCGCAGCACATCACTGGCCGCCGGATGATAATATGATGATATAGTCATCCGAACGACGTTGTAAGTCACAGGGAGCTCGACAGTGTGACGTCACGAGATAACATACTGGTTCGTTCATATACTGTGATGTTAGTATCAAGGATACATTCGCGATTAGTGTTGAAACTGTTGTTTTATAAATTAGCTTGGAAATCTAAAAAGAGTAAACTTTTCCTTCTTTTTAGCTGTTAACTTCAATGGTATTTATCTTTTTGTGTCCTAATTGTTCAGCAACGATCAAAAGTTCAATATAATTCAATGTAAATTATTTCTATCGAAGAATAATCATTTTACGACAGTTAATCGGTTCAAAATAACACACAAATAAGTTGTCGTGACCTAGCAGATATAAAGTCAAATGCCCCTAATTCGTTAGTCATTTGTTTTTCAATTTATTTTTCATGTGACCTTTCAATTGGTTGATGTAATGCCCTGACCCAATTAAGCATGTCGGTCGAAAATGAAAATTGTTTCATTCCTTAGTCGTTCTTTGAAAACAACGCGATATAAATATGCCCAGACTCGAGACACGCGAGGACGGATTAGCTAAATTTATTCACACGTAGATGACTAATTATTTGCAATTTAAATTGTTTACAAAGAAAATAATGTGGATGGAAACGATGTAAATACAGATTTTAATGAAGATGAGGCTGAAAATGATTTTTTTTCACTACTAGCTCCGAACTTTACAATTATTGCTTCTTCTAGCAAACTGAGAAGTTAAATAATATTTTTTTTATTATAGTAGTAGATAGTAGATCTAGATAGTAGTTCAACAAAAAGTTGTATACCCAGGAGATTGTCTTGAACATATTTGCTGCTTGAAACTACCTATCAAAATGAAATTATTTGAATAAAAATGCCATTATTCAAAAATTCGCGCTCAAACAAAAATGACTGATGACATAACGACTACGTTCATAATATATCGAAAACGGATAGTATTTGTCAGTCAGACGATTGGGTAAACGCGTCTCGTGGTGCGTTTGTGAATTATTTTTAATTTTTGTTCTAAAATTGGCTAGTAGTTGAAAAAATTGTATATACACCATGATGGGGAAGACATTTATAATCTTCGCACCAATTTTGGTGCTCGGTCAATAATAATAGTCTTCACCACCTTGGTGTATATTATACTCTCAAACCGGATTTGGTAATTTGGTCCCCAAATATGACCTCACAGATATTTAGGAGGTAATTTGGTCCCCGTGGCCGGCAGGTATAATATTCCGTACAAGTAATCTGGTCCCTATAGAATAAACATATACCTATATAGTTTCTCTAAGTACTTAAGGGGTACTTTGACAAGTATAACGCAAAGACTAGTATCTAATTATAGAGTAGGATCCCAGAGCGATAAGACACAACTTATTTTCACATAAATGAAACCTCATGTTCTCAGTAGTGTCTTATGTGCTCAGAATACCTGCGCGCTTGTGGACCTTGCCGAGTGACACCTGGGCAGGTACCAGGTATGAAAGGTAACTAAAATTAATAGTTATTTAACTTAAATTTTTATAGCTGATTTTTATATATATTTTGGAGAGTATTATTATAAAATTATACCATAAGCGTCAGACACTTTTCATGGGCCAGAACTTTTGTCAGACGCTTTAAAGCTCTACAAGAAATAAATGAACTTAACTTATTTTTACATGTCTGACTTTTAAATATGCTGTTAAGACAATTGTTACGAAGTTATATTTAATTAGTCAGACAAAATTGATTGACCTAACACCCCCTAAACAGCAAAATTATTCAGCCGTGAGTATGAGCGCGAAAGCATTATGCGCATGCGTCTCAGATTATATATATAAAAAATACTTACGGTACAGCTTCCGATATAAGATTTTTACATCTCTATTTCAATAAGATTAATTTCAATATTAACGTAATAATTAGTCAGTATTAAAGTAAATTAATTCATTTAATATATTTGGTATAATTAATCTGTTAAGAGGTGTTTTTTCTTAGAAAAATTTTTATTTTATTGTTAATTTGAATTTTCATCATTTAACCAATCACGATACTGTTCAACTGAGTCATCATCATCTTCATCGTCATCAGTTGTTTCTGCAAAAAACAATCAAAAGAATTAAAATACATAAAATTACAAGTTTAATAAATTTTAATCTTGTGGTCTCACAGATCCGAACTATACTGTATACCATTAGGTTGCACGCAAAGGACACATACACAAATTTTTGGCCCACAATGTCGGCGGATAATGAGATTGGTCATCAATATAGTTTTCGATCAAATAATCTGAATACTTTTCCAACCTTGTATCGTCCGGTCTGTTTTCATTTAATTCGAAGGCAATGCAATCACCGACTTCATCAGGATCCAAATAAGTTAGACCAAAAGTTGAACGTAACCAACGGCCTATATCACTGCTCGCGTCATTGTATTCCGAAAGTACCTATGCCAATTGATTTAGTTTTTCGAAACCCTGCCTGGGCAAGATGGAACCGGCAACCAATTATTTAGGCGGAAGGCCACACTTCCCGAACCGCTTTATGAATACCCATCTCAAAATCACACACAACTTGATTGATTGCTAAAACAACACTTATCCAGAATCATTAGAAATAGTTTTTTGTACGTCTCAGATGTCTTGTTTGGTAAAAGACAAACCAACAGTGGTATGTAATGTCCGCTTAAAAAACCATGAATAGTGAACATTTGACAGAAATATTTGGTACAGTTATCAAATGTACCGTCAACGTATATGCGTTCTGATTTTTCCAGAGCTTCGAGATTTGTTGTGCACGTAAAAACAATAATATTGCTTGGCAAGCAATTGATAAAAAGATATTGTTCGTCTTGAGAAATTCTTACATTGATCGAATTCAATACTTGATGTACGTCGTTAATATTCGTGGGAAGAACGGGTATTAACTTACGTCGACTATTATACATATTTTTTCTTATGTACTCGACATCTTGAGTTGTCAAAGTCGCTGGTAGATTCTCTTTCAATGCTGAGCGAATAATTTTTGATGGTTTTTCGGAAACATCTTCATTAGCTTTTCTTTTGCAGGAAGCAGAAACTATTTGCCTATTCAAGGTAAAAATATCTGCAGGATGGCAGTGTTCCGACGAAGATTTGGTTACACAAATTGCACTACATTCACCGAGTGTATAAACACATGCTTTGCACTTTCGTTGGTACATTTCCAACAAGTTTCGTCTGTAGTTTTCAATTTTTTATGTAAACTATACTTGTAGTTATCGATTACAAGTACATTTTTGCCACGAATACTTTCAATAATTTCTGCTTTCATAATGCTATTTTTCAACACTTTCAGCTCAAATTCACTTCGATAAATGATTACAAATCTGATAATTCAAGGGGTTGTTATTTTTATCAAGTACCTGCCTTACTCAATTCTAAGAACAACATTTAATTGTATTTTCATTACGGGGGCGAAATTACTGGTCGGATTAATTTAGGGCCAGAGTACCAGAGTATTAACGTAGGTAGCGGGGACCAGAATACCTGACCCCTCTCAAACTTCTCCACAAAAGTTAGGGATCTTCATAGATATTGGATTTATGTTGAAAGTTATCAACATTTTAATTCACCAGTAATATATTGAATGTTTACTTGCTTATCTGTCCAGTTTTTTGGTTCCAACAAAGATAGGTTTGTAAGTTTAAGGCAAGTTTCTTTTGTATTTTCAAGAATTTTATATCAGTTTTCATTTCCATTTTTTTAGTCAAGTGTGATTTAAAGTTTAAAATTTTGTTTTAAATAATACCTTGACGTGATGAAGCGCATGAAGCTGGTAGTGCTATGGTTATAATTGAGACGAGTCGTCTTCAGATAGAAGTTGCGGTCGTCAATGATTTCGAGCAGCTAGAAACGTGAGGGGAAGACCTAGGAGTGAACGACCAAGGACGTAATCGTTATCTTACTATTAGTCCGGGGGGAATCCACAATTTTTTCTGCGAACCTCTTCAAATTGCCCTACTGATGATATACATGCATGTTGTCATGTGGCATCTCCGTGCCATATATTGCAAGGAATTGTTATTTTTTATTCAGACAATTTTTTTGAAATACAAATAAAAAGATCCTTTGACTTTTCTTGTTAAAAGTTCGAATCTCAAATTTGGGTACTTTTGGCCCATGAATAAAAAGAAAAATATGTTTTTCCGAACTCTTCATACAATAGTTGATAATATCCTTAATTGAGATTCGAAAAAATTTCATGTTTTTGAAATGTTTATTAAGCGCATTCACAAGTATGTGTCCCTTACTTCAAGGTGTATGGTACAAATTCTATCAATTATAAACAAATTCTTTTTTTGTTTAGTGCTATCTCTTTAGCCTCTTTCCAGTTTTTGCTCCTCTTACTTAGGGACTCCACTACCTCATCACTCCAGCTTTTTTTTGTCTTTCCCTAGCTCTCTTTTCTACTGATTTTGCCTCCCATATTTGCTTTTTTTTCTGTCGTCTTTCAACCTTATTAAATGTCCGAACCATCTAAGTTGCTGTCTTTGTATACTATTCAATATAGGTTCTACTTCAATTTTTTCTTTTCTACTCAAAATTTTCTTATTTAGTGTTATTTATGAATCGTTTTCTCCTTCGTTTTGAATTGTAGCTCCCAGATATTTAAAAATTATCTATCTGTTCTATTTCGTTGTTTTTCAATTTTCCTATCACCATTTTCTCAGTTTTTGCGATATTTATTTTCAAGTTAGAATCAACGAGGTATTGTGCAAAATTTTTTACTTGTATCGTACAACAGCTTTTGGAAACGCGACGGAATATACCAAAAAAACCGAAAAGTTATAAGCAATGCAAAAAATGTTTTATTCACGAAGATTGGGAAATTAGTTCTGTTTTCTAATTTGAATATTAATCCTGTGCAAAATTCTTTAGAACAGCTTAACATTCAAGTTTATCTTGGTTTGATTTTCAAACGAATCCATTTTATTGTTCTCGAAATTTCAATCTGCATTTTATAGCAACTAAGATTGCAGACGGAAAAACTTTACAGATTGAAATTTGAAACCTTTTAGTTGTATTTTTATCTCACAGTCTTCTCCAGTCTGATCCATATGTAAATTATCCTTTTATAATGTTTTTTTTTGTATTTGCTTCGACTAAGTTATCGTTATTTCATATTAAAATTTAAGATAAATAGAAAAGACTATGGGGAGTTGAGGTACCGAAATTATAGGTATGTTCCAATCGCAATAAGAAACTGTCAGAAACGATCACAGAATAGTCGAACAGTTATCGTTATTTCATATTAAAATTTAAGATAAATAGAAAAGACTATGGGGAGTTGAGGTACCCAAATTATAGGTATGTTCCAATCGCGATCAGAAACTGTCAGAAACGATCACAGAATAGTCGAACATTGCAATCAGTGATAGGGATTACGAGAAAAAGTAAACTAGTTGTTTGCTATGACCAGTTTATGATTGTTTCTGACAGTTTCAACTGCGGTTAGAACAGGTCTGAGATCTTCTTTAGATAATATATTTTGGTTTGAATAAATTCTTGAATAAAATAATTTAATTATGTATGCTGATAGAAAATATGGCTACAATTCATGATAAAGCCATGTGCGTACCCAGCAGGGGACAGTGGGTCAAGTGCCCCCTCCTGGAAGGAAAAAGATTAAGTAATCGTTATCAAGTTTTTTTGCTGGAATTAATTACTATTCTAGAAACAACTATTTTAATAAAAAGAATATATATAAATATGGTAAGGAAACACATTGGTGAAATCTTGATGTCAAGAAGGATTGTCAATAGATTGAACATGAAATTACTTAAAAAATTACATGTTATCGAAGAGTTGACGAATTGTTTAAAAGCAAATACACAGAAGTAATCTGAGACTGCGATTGAATTCTGGAGACGATCGTTGATTTTCTCTGATGTTGACTCTTCAACTTTATCATTGAATGTTAGATACACCCTAAAATACACCTGGTTTTGCCTTATCCCATCTTCACCCTTCATACATGCCAACTAAAAATGACTCCAAAAGATTTGGAAAAAAATGCAAAAAGTTTTATGAGTTATCTTTGCAGATTTATATTTGTGGTTTAATCTGTAGAAAAATAAAGACTATTGGAGGATATTGAAGTGACTGCACTTTTGGACGATGCTACAACAATAAATGCATTCATTGACTGGGTTGAGTTTGATGAGCGTCCATCGTAAACTATTTAAGAAAAATCAGGATTGGATTGAAACTACTGGTTTGAACAAGAAAAATGATAAAAGTATAAGAATAAAATGAATAAATTTATTTGTCAAGCAAATAATTGTAGTAACTCATTTGATAAAGCGGAGTACTTGGGCAATACGGACGTTTAGACCATACAAGTCTCCGGGAAAAGACCAAATCTTCCCAGCCTTGCTTCAACAAGGCTGGGAGGCCGTTGGCACAATTTTGGTGCATATTTCGGGCCCATTTGGCCCGCATGAATGTCCCCGAACAGTGGAGGCAGGTGAGAGTTGTCTTCATACCTAAGACGGCTCGTAATACCTACACAGTGGCTAAATCCTTCAGACCCATTAGCCTAACATCATTTGTGCTAAAAACACTGGAGAGGGTGGCTGATCGGTACATGAAGGAAAATGTTGGGCTTAAGTGTCCTTTACACAACAACCAACATGCTTTCAGGTGTGGCAAGTCAACCTAAAGTGCCTTACACCAACTGGTAACCAAGGTGGAGAAGGCGCTGGAAAATGGCATGGTCGCCCTTGGAGCATTCTTGTATATAATAGGGGCGTTTGACAGCACCCCTGTAGGATCTATGTGTAGGGCTGCGGCAAATCATGGAATAGAGTCAATGATCACTCACTGGCTTGGGGCCATGTTGTGCAACCGTACAGTAGAGGCCACATGGAAAGACCATGTGGCGCTAGAGGTTGTCCGCAAGGGGGTGTTCTATCGCCCACTTTGTGGAACCTAGTAATTGACGAACTAATAACCCTTTTAAACGATGAGGGCCTTCTTACGATTGGGTATGCCGATGATATCGTCGTCCTTGTTGCTGGTTCTCGTTGCTCGTTCTCAGGGACCTCATGCAAAGGGTGGTACATGGGTGGTGTAACGAACACGGACTTGCAGTAAATCCTGCCAATGCTGAGATAGTTGCTTTCACCAAGAAGAGAGGCATATGACCTGAGGGTCTACATCTTGGTGGAGTACCACTACCGGTGGTTGAACAGGTGAAGTATCTAGGAGTGATCCTTGATAAATCACTGACATGGAAGGCTCATCTTGACGCCTAAGCAAGGTGAAAAACACGTATTGGGCTTGTAGGAGAGCCATTGGTCCGAGGTGGGGACTGACCCCCAAAACGATCATATGGTTCTATAGAGTGATTATGCTGCCTATGCTCACATATGCGGCTCTGGTCTGGTGGCCGAGGGTAACCTTGGTCACGGCTAGATCGCAACTGACGCCATCAAAGGGTGGTCAGTCTGGGGGCAACTGGCTGCATGAGGACTACACCAACTGCTGCGATGGAAATGATCCATAGTCTTCGGCCTCTTCACCATGTGATCGAGGCTGAGGCGGGGAGGGCTTTCCTGCGCTTGAAGCGTCTGGGAAACGTGCGAAGAGGGGAAGAGTGCAGACACGTCAAGAAGCTCCGGCTCCTGGAAGATATTCCAGTTCTGGCTAGAGCGGCTGACGAATGCTTGCGCAACCCCATACAGAGCTATGATCCGGTACAGAGAAACCTGGGGAAAAGTGACAAATACACAGCCCCATGGGACCGTCTGGTTCACAGATGGCTCATGCTCTGGTGACAGAGCAGGGTCTGGAATTTACTCTAGGAACCCAAGGAGACAAATCTGTGTACCATTGGGTGATGGTGTATCTGCATATCAGGCCGAGGTATACGCTATCTTGGAATGTGCGCAGATAAACCTAGACAGAGGTTATGTGGATCGACGCATAACCATATACACCGACAGTCAGGCAGCAATTAAAGCCCTGAGTGGGTATACCGGCAACTCAGGACTTGCTGACGGATGTCGAGAACGATTTTCTGATCTTGCAAGTCAGAACGCATTGCGGCTAGAATGGATTCTGGCCCACTCTGGTTTTGAAGGCAACGAAATTGCGGATGCACTGGCTGCGAAAGGGGCGGCAGCTCCTTTCTGCGGCTTGGGCCCGATCCTCGGCCTAACAAAGCAAACAATACGCAAGGAGACAAGGAAGTGGCTGAGTAACCAGCACCTCGCTCATTGAAATGCTCTTCAGGGTCCTAGACAATCCAAACCTTTACTGAAGGGATGGACTGATGGACACGCTGGGGCAGCTATTGAACTACCAAGGAGTAGGTTGAGGAAGATAGCAGGACTCCTAACAAGGCACTGCTGTTTGAGGAAGCACCTCTACAACCAAGGAGTCGAAACGTCAGTTCATGTTCTCTTAGAGAGAGTGTCCACACTGGGCTGTATTACGCAGGCGAACCTTCGGAGTCCCTGTCATGGCCCCTGGAGACACAAGCAGGCATCCACTGAAAAAGGTTGTGGCCTTTATTGAAGGGCTCGGGTTTATGGATGTCTAGGTAGCAGGAATGGTACAATGGGCCCGCCAGTGGCCTCAGTGCCGGAACCTTGACTTGAGTTTGTCTAGGTCAAGGCTCGCCTGCACATTCAGTAGTAGTAGTAGTTGATAAAGCACTGCTGCTCATTCACCTTTTCCGTGACAGTGGCGGATCCAGGGTAGTAATTAAGGGGGGGTCAATGATTATAAAAATTCTCATATAAGAAAAGTAAAATACGAATATTTCTCCAATAGACATATAAAATGATGAAAACCAAAAATAAAGTTTTATGTGTCACAAAAATGAGAAAATAATATATTTTCAGAGATCATATCAATAATTATTAAAGCAAATAGCATTCTGAAGATGCAAAAAATTGAGGCTTGGGGTGGTAATTACCCTTTTCCCCCTCCCTGGATTCGCCACTGTTCCGTTAAAAAATATTACCTTGAATAAAGCCCCTTTTTCGTTTTCATCTTGTTACCCCATAAGCTGAATCAGAATTATATCGTAATATACAGGGTGTTTTAGAAATTATAAATAACCCTTTTTCTACGTACGCTCACTTCCGTCCGGTAGAGGCATTGCTTCTAAAACGTTTTTTCTGATGATGGAAATATTTGTAGGCCGAGCGTCTTCCATTTACCACTTACGATCCACTCTATACAGGGTGGTCCTTGAGTAATTGTACATAGAAGTACCATACAATCTACGAAAAATGTAGCGGGTTTTATAATTATTTTTTTTTTATATTAAGATGAACAGTATTAGGGTATAGTAGCAGTTAACATGAAAAATATGTTTGGTACTTTTAATATTTAAAAATAAAAATTATCGTACACACAACTACATTTTCCGAACTTAATTTTCTTAAGTTATAATCATGTAGTTAATCACTGAAATGTGATTATCTCTAAAACCGTTAAAATTTAAGGATACTAAAGATATACCTCCCTTTTTTGTTGTTGTAATGATGTGGATTTAATTATTTTCCACAAAAGTAGCGCTAATGTAAAAGGCAATAAAGTTTTGCGTACATTTATGCCGCATACGTGGCGCCCTCTACAAAATACATCGAAATAGGTACAAAATTATGATTTCTCATATCCAAAAACCCTCAACCTCAAATTTTTGTGCACACCTATACGTCAAAAATCGTTAGAGTTATTGTAAAAAACCAAAATTAAAATTTCATGTTCAACACCCTGTATCTTTCTTTATATTAACATCTCATTAAGGCTAGTTGGTTTGAATCGCAATATTTTGAAGTGAAGATTGTACTGTACTTTTATATACAATTACTCAAGGACCACCCTGTAGATAGTTATTGAACACCAAATGCTATTGGTTTTATTCAATTTCTCATTTATCACTAAAATATTATCATCGAACAGGTTGTTAATTTATTATTGTTGCGTGTATCGTGCATTCTCCATCGCTGATCAGGGATCATTTATCGATCATTAATGAGGACTGTTAGGCGATAATGATAAGCACTTTCTATTGTTGATCGGTTATATAGACTGTTTAATCGACAATGAATGAATGTTCTTGGCAGTCATATAGTTCCGGACAAAACGTCCAGAATGAACAAAACATGGATACCTGTTAATGATATAACGATTCTACAGTATGTCAATTTTAAAAACTATAACTTGTGAACGAACAGATGTTTCAAAAATATCTTTAATATAGTATTCTACTCAAACGTTTATTTTGACGTCTATCTTTAGAGGTTTGACTGTGATGTTTGTATATAAATTACATTAAAATATAGGTCCTATTCATCCGTGTTATGTAAACTCTTCATTATCCACTCCCAATTTTTCACTGGTAAATAATGTATGTCATAATACTTAAAGAAACCTACGTTTTGGGCAAAATATAGTATTCTACTCGCTTATAATGGCTAATATTCACTGATGTTTATACGATATATACCGATATATACCGAGCATTTCAATGAAAATATAATTCCGAAAGCGTCACACTAGTTCCTAGAAGTACTTCCATTGTCAACCAACAACCTGTCCTTAACTCCTTCTTCGCCTACTGTTAACAATTCCTCTATTATCTCCTCCCCGCACGTTCGTAGTTCCACCCATTATTTTCAAGGGAGATAAAGTGAACTACATAAAGTCACAAAGAGGGTTTGGAAAGTGAAGATAACTACTACTACTACTAAATGTGCAGGCGAGCCTTGTCCTGGACAACTCAAGCCAAGGTTCCGGCACTGAGGCCACTGGCGGGCCCATTGTGCCATTCCTGCTACCTAGACATCCATGAAGCCGAGCCCTTCAATAAAGGCCACAACCTTTTTCAATGGATGTCTGCTTGTGTCTCCAGGGGCCATAACAGGGACTCCGAAGATTCGCCTGCGTAGTACAGCCCAGTGTGGACACTCTAAGGGAACATGGACTGACGTTTCGTCAGTAATGCCGCAACCCCTACATAGGGAACTTTCCTCTACACCTAAGTTGTGGAGGTGTTTTCTCATACAGCAGTGCCCTGTTAGGAGTCCTGCTATCTTCCTTAGCCTACTCCTTGGTAGCTCAGTAGCTGCCTGGCGTGTCCATCAGTCCATCCCTTCAGTAGAAGTTTGGATTGTCTAGGACCCTGTAGAGCATTCCAATGAGCCACTTCTTCGTCTCCTTGCGTATTTTTTGTTTTGTTAGGCCCAGGATCGGGCCCGGGCCGCAGAAAGGAGCTACCGCCCCTTCCGCGGCCAGTGCATCCGCCATCTCGTTGCCTTCAAAACCATAGTGGGCTGGAATCCATTCTAGCCGCACCACGTCCCGCCTTGCAAGATTAGCAAGTCGTTCTCGACATTCGTTAGCAAGTCCTGAGTTGCTGGTATACCCACTCAAGGCTTTAATTGCTGCCTGACTGTCGGAGTATATGGTTATGCGTCGATCTTCATAACCTCTGTCTAGGTTTATCTGCGCACATTCCAAGATAGCATATATCTCGGCCTGATATGCAGATACACCATCACCCAATGGTACACCAGACCAGAACCGCATAATGTGAGCATAGGCAGCATAATCACTCTATAGAACCATATGATCGTTTTGGGGGTCAGTCCCCACCTCGAACCAATGGCTCTCCTACAGGCCCAATACGTGTTTGTCACCTTGCTTAGGCGACTATCAAGATGAGCCTTCCATGTCAGTGATTTATCAAGGATCACTCCTAGATACTTCACCTGTTCAACAAACGGCAGTGGTACTCCATCAAGATTTAGACCCTCAGGTCTTATACCTCTCTTTTTGGTGAAAGTAACTATCCCAGCAGGATTTACTGCAAGTCCGTGTTCGTTACACCACCCATTCAGAGCCCTTTGCATGAGGTCCCTGAGAACGGTAATGTGCCTACCAATACAAGGACGACGATATCATCGGCATACCCAATCGTTAGAAAGCCCTCAAAGAGTTATTAGCTCGTCAATGACTAGGTTCCACAATGTGGGCGAGAGAACACCCCCTTGCGGACATCCTCTAGCGACGATTACTTTTGCCACATGGTCTTTCCATGTGGCCTCTACTGTACGGTTGCACAACATGGCCCCAAGCCAGTGAGTGATCATTGGCTCTATTCCATGATTTGCCGCAGCCCTACACATGGATCCTACAGGGGTGCTGTCCCATCTAACTAGATGGGAAGATCAAATTTAAAAACGATTAATGAGCAATGGAAATACAGGACTTCCAACAACCTCTTCACCATATCACCTCCCCGGCCCACCCTTAGCATCCTGAACTAACTGAATCCTGCCCTCCACTCCTTTATCTCCTTCTATTAACAATTTTCCTATTATCTCCTTCTCACACGTTCGTATTTCCTCCCATCCTTTTCAAAGGAGATAAAGTAAACTACATAAAGCCACAAAGAGGATTTGGAAATGTGAACAGAAGATAACTAGATGGGATTCATGAGAAATGGAAATACATGACTTCATATGGAAGGGGACGTTATAACTTTAACCCTCTTCCCAGTATGATCAGTATGATCACTCCTCCCAATTTTTTAAATGAAACATTCCACACATTATTATAATGTAGAGACAAATGCTGGAATAAGGTATAAGTAATTCTTGATTTTTTTCAATTTTTAGGTATTTTACGAATTCTTATCGCCCACTTAGGTACAATAATAGTATATTAAAGCTGGACTGGAAGCGATACGATCCCAGCGTGAACAAAGTGTATTCTCTGAAGAAAATATCACGACTGCTAACTAAAGGCTTAATAAATGAAAATATTTTAGAATCGAGCGCATTTAAATATTCGCAAAACAAACTAATGTTTTAGAAAAATCATGAAATTTGGTTTTTCTCACTATTAGGTGTGAAGTTGACAATTATTGCATCGTCTAGCCAACTGAGAAGTTGAAGTTCTCTATTAGTGGTTTAGAATTTGCTGCTTGAAATGACCTATCAAGATAATAGTATATTAAAGTATAAGTGGATATTAAGGTCTTTAAAACACGCGCGAAATAGAGCAAGTGTTTTAAAGACCAGTTATCCACGAATACTTGTATATATACAGGGTGTTCATTTCAGGACTTCCCACCCTAATTTACTCGAAATGTGTGTATTATAAAAAGAATCCTGGGACACGTCAACAAATATATCGAAGGGGGCAACTTTTTATCATAAAGGCAACGCGCCCCCTTTCACCCCCCGCCAGGGGAAGTTGCGAGCTTCAAAATCTTAAATGGGAAGGGGTATCGAGTTATACCTCATTTTCAAGGTCTTTTTAATCTCTACACGTCGGCTATTGTTTTTTTTCAATTGATCGATTCGTTGTCGAAATATTTAGAAAAATCTGTTTGCTGCTTCGTACCATTAAAATAAAAACTGCAATTGTTTGTTTTGTTATTCCTTTCAACTTTTTTGTATAAAAAAAATGCAAAAAAATGTTTTTGATAGAGAAAATAAAAGACATGATACCTATTGAACTGTTTACCATACTTACCAGTTGTGTGAAAAAGCAATTTATTAAAAATGGTTTACACTTTAGCTGAAAAAGTTGAAATAGTGTTAATTTACGGCGCCGAAAACCAATGTGCTCGACGAACTGCTGCAATATTTAACGAAAGGCACCCAGTTAAGAACACCTCTCATAGGTATGTCCTAAATCTAATCGCCAAATTTACTCAAACAGGATCTGTTGCAAATTTAAAACATGATCCGCCAAGAGTTTTGAATGAAGCCACTCAAATTGAAATGATAGGTTATTTTGGTATGAATCCTAATACTTCGTTACGTACCTTTTCTGCTGCAACTGGAATTTCCTTACGCTCTGTCCACAAAATTACAAGAATTAATAAATTCCATCCCTATAAAATGAAAGTATGTCAGATATTTCGACAACGAATCGATCAATTAAAAAAAACAAAAGCCGACGTGTAGAGATTAAAAAGACCTTTAAAATGAGGTAGAACTTGATACATCTTTCCATTTAAGATTTTGAAGTTGGCAGCTCCCCCTTACGGGGGGTGAAAGGGGGCGCGTTACCTCTATGATAAAAAGTTGTCCCCTTCGATATATTTGTTGACGTGTCCCAGGATTTTTTTTTAAAATACACATATTTCGAGAAAATTAGGGTGGGAAGTCCTGAAATGAGTGTATGTATACCTTGCATTGTCATGGAAATGAGAAAATCATAAACTAATTTGTATTTTGATGGAAGTTCAACCTTATTGAGTTCTGTGAATGTCAATAGTATTAAATTAAATATTTTAAAAATCGAAATATTAATATTTCAAGCAATACCAACGTCATTTTCCATTTTAATTTATAAATTTGACATTGTTAAATATTGTTCGAATAAAAGTTTTGACGTTACAAACTACTCCTGTAAGATCAATGATGGAAAAATTGTCATTTAGACATGATTTAGACCATAGATTTAGACTTCGTTTCTCGAGTTGTTGATGTTGCCACGGTAACTTTAAAACACGCGCGTTTTTTAAAGTTCGATTTAAACACGCTGAGGTGCGCTTTAAATAGGTAAAATGGTTCACCAATGAAAAAATTATTTGAATAAAAATGCCACTTGTTTAAAATTCGCGCTCAAGCAAAAATGACTGATGATATAATGAGTACGTTCATAATGTATCGAAAAATGACAGTGTACTTGTCAGTCAGACGACAGAGTAAACGCTTCTCGTTGTGCGTTTGTGAATTATTTTTAATTTTTGTCTTAAATTTGGCTAGTGGTGGAAAAATGGTATATTATACACCTTGGTGGTGAAAACATTTATAAGCCTCGCACCTATCCCGCTCTGGACAAAGCCCCTCACGAAACAATTTTGGTGCTCGGTCAATAATAATAGTCCACAATAAACCACCTTGGTGTATAATATACTATTTTCGGTGAAGTTGGTTCGGCGAAGCCTGTCTGTATTAAACTTATAATAATAATTACGCTAAAATATTTGTAATTTTTATGCGAAAAGTACACAAACATGCCAAACACTTCTTTCGTAAATTATAGTGAGATCTTAGCAACTCGACAAATAATTTTAATAATGAGACGTAGGGTCCAAATTTTCTGGTGCTAATATTTATTAATTTGTTTCAGAAAATCAACTACAAGCACCACGCTTCATAACATCTTCTTCGAGTAGCAGCATTATTAGATTAGGAACTACAAAAATTGTGCAATGTCAAGCATTTGGTAAGTTACAATACTGATTTTAGATATAGTTATCTTCGTTTGAAACCTTTATTTATCTGTCCCGATTGGCTTCAAAGGCAAACGTTGAGCATGAGATCTATCAAGATGTTTGGGATACATATTCACTGATATTATTTAAAATGTTTATTGAATCCCTTCTTCCACTCTTCTTAAATATATAGTTTTATTCCTTCAATGAACTTTAAGTTGTTCGTATGTCTCAGTGCAATGTGCAATGTCATACATTCCCCAAGTATGTGGATGAGGTTTCTTCTTTCATTTATAGGAATTGGCACCTGTCAAAACTATTAGTGCAGTCTTATTCCGGTAACTAGTATAGGAATTGGCACCTGTCAAAACTATTAGTGCAGTCTTATTCCGGTAACTAGCAATCTCGCTGACTATTTTTAAAATTAGGTTAAAATAGACTTCGTTTCACAAAAGAAGAACCCACTAGAAGTCTAGAAGTTGCAGTCGTATGCGCGATGAAGCTGCACATAACAATATGACTGCAACTTCTAGACTTCTAGTGGGTTCTTCTTATGTGGAACGGAGTATATATTAGTTGATATAAGACAAAGTTCAATGGTCAATCGATTTCCTAAAGTTGAAATAATTTTCGAAAAATAAGTTTTTTTTAAATTCATACAATATTTTGGGCTTGGATAAATATAATAAAAATTACCACCTTGTAGGGGAAGAATTTTGAAAATAAAAAGGTAGAACGTGTCGCGGGACACACGGTAGGAACTTTAGTTCCTTTTAAGCAAAAATTATGTAATACATCTGACGTTATAGATAAACAATTAGCATATTCCTCGGTGGTCGAGTAGTAAGCAAACCGGACTCTCACGCGGTAGACCCGGGCTCGACTACCCGTGAAGAAGTTTTTTTTTATTGTTAGTTTTATTTTTAAATAATTATTTTGCTTGATATTAATAACGACAACAGGTAGACGTTTGAAATATTTAGCAGAATATTCATTATTATAGATAATGGTACGGTACCCTTCATGAGGGAGTCCGACTGGCAACATCTACTTATAACAGCATAGTATATTTAAAAAGGGAAACCGTAGCATTATACAAATTGGACATTCAAGAACTGTACGTTTACCACAAAAAAATTAGTGGAAACATAAAATTGAATTGTTAAATTTTCAATTTGAAGTTACATTACAGTTTATAGAAAGTTTATTTTCTAGATTTTTTCTTAAGTGGGTCGTAGAAAAAATATGCTGTTCGACTCGTGTGGATTGTCCATATCGCACTTGAACGATTGAGCACACCATCATATCAACACTAGTTGCACAAAATACTATTTCTATCAAAATATGCCCTTTCACATTTAAAAACAACCTGCCAAATGTCAAATCAATTTATCCATCCATTTTAAAGTTATCAAATTAAAACATTCAAGTTTTCAAAATTTCAGTAATCTACATACAAACGTTGTAATTACCCTTAAAGGTCGAGATGCTTACACCATTTTTTGCGCGATCGTATTGAAATAAATTCCGAATAAAATAATTCAAATTTCTTCGAAATGAACGAAATGTCAAAAGTGACATTTATACTTCTCGATCAGTTTAAAATATATTTTGCATTTTGGTGAAATTGTTTTTATGCTATTTATTACTTCTCGACGTCTGAACGGTGAGTAAATCATTTACCGACGTGTTAAGCTCAGAAACCAGTAAACACAACCTACCGTCCTGACAACCGATGCTGTAAATAAACAAAAAAGATCAATCGCGCAAAAAAAATATGGAAGTAATAGTAAAAGTTTATCCGAAGAAATCCAAGTAGATCACCAGCACTGGGAATACCAGCTTTGCATAGAATTTTAATGTAGCATCGGTGGTTCAGTGGTAGAATGCTCGCCTTCCACGCGGGCGGCCCGGGTTCGATTCCCGGCCGAAGCATATGAATCGCTGCTTGTAAACGAGAGAGAGACTCAGGAGAGAGCACACGCACGCAAACAAGGCACATAACGAAGCAACGTCACATAACGTAACGTAACGGTCAGATCTTTTGCGTCGCGACCCCTGGTCGCTCAAACATAACCTGACGTAAAGAAACTGACTCACCATGGAACTTTTTTTATATCAATCAGTATACTCTAAAGTACTTATAAAAACATCAGCTAATTAATTGTGCTTTTAGTGTAAAATTTACTTCACCAACTGGAATACGTTTAGAAACCATTTAATAATATGCCTCCAGGGGATAATACTGTATTATTAAACAAGCATATAATTATGGCGTGGAGGTGCGTTTATATCGCGAGCTACAATATCTTATTTATTTAATATGAATATTAATAGTACAATTATGAACATTATTTACAAACTTTGGATAAATGTTTTCTCAATTTGTATGAAATGTTCTGACTCCATAATTTCTTTATCTCTAACCAACTTTTCTGTTACTCTTGAAGTTCTACTTGCAACTTTCTTTTTATTGTGGACGCCATGTCCCTTGAGAGCTAAGACATCAACTCCAGTATTCACCAAATAAGTGGACAGTATGCTCTTCAAAGTTGTCGAAGTTCAAAATTTAGCAATTTTACTTGGAATTTAATAAATCGAGCTTTTCACGACAGGTTTGTTTAAGCACTTTCCATCATGAATAAGCGAGGATTAAAATTCTTCATGTGGAATCTTATAACAATGTAATTTCTTTTTTTTAAATAACAAACCTTTTCATCGTCACCTTCAGTCACTGTACATTTACGTTTCATTCCATTTTTGGAATCAGGAACAGTATCAATTATGACCTCAATTCAATTTGTCCATTTTCATTGCAGAGTTCACTAGAAGGGCACGCTCCAGCAATTCCCATAATAGTTACAACCTTCATCATTGAATGAATAAAAAAATATAAAAAATAGACAAAATTTAAATATAACATTCAGATAAAAATAAGTACTTACATGTGAAAATTAATTAAATTTGATTAATTCGATGTAATGCTCATTTTTAAATGCCTACACGACGGGATTATCTATATTTGACGTTTAACTGTCACATACACAAAGCTGAAAACACCGAACTTGACAGGCCAATCAGGATCAAGAGTCAAGTTTGGTGTTAACGTGATTGGCTCAAGTGCGTGAAATAGTCAAAATATGTCATTATACAGGTATAATTTATACTAGGCAATTGTATAATTTTTAAATTTGACAGAGAAAACTATTTTCTAAATTTGAAGATCATCTTATTTCGTTTGGGTTTACAATCAAGTTTCAACTGAGACACTGTATATCATGTGAATACGAAAAATTTCTTCGCTGACACATTTTTGAATAACTTTTGTAAAATATTAAATATTCAAGTAATATCCAAAACTAATGAAATAATTATAACTATTCCGTATGTTAGAAATAGGTACACATCTACCTATAGATAATGGACAAATTCACGTTCTAGAATTTTTTTTCGGCTACTTTTGCAAATACTCTATGTAAATATGCACAATGTTTTTTATTACTACTCACATTACACTACACATTGAAGCTAAAATAGCAATTTATTATTCCAGCATTAAAATTTTGTATATTTATAAGGTTATTACTACTAAGTATTTACTAAAAAAAAGTTAGTATAAATATATGCAGCATTCAGAAAGTTTTAAATTTATTTTTCAGTTCTCTTGCATGAACGTATGGATCATAACTTTAAACCTTTTCAGAACCGCATTTAGCTAAGTTTTATAGCTTTGTCGAATGTTGCTCACAATCTTATTTCCAGGTTTGTTTGGATTAGTATAATCCAATAATATTTCCTCCAAACATCATCAATTTTTTCCTACTATTCGTACTAGGTTCCGTAGTAAATCGCTTCCTCAATTAAACTATAGACCAGGGAATCCCAAAGTAGTCGATATCGACTGGTAAGTCAAGCAGGGAGCAACGGAAGCCATGATAGGACCAGGGGCTGTATTCTTGACTGTGGGAGTAGAGCTTTCCGAGAGAACACATATTTTGTCTTTATTCCGCCTGGCTACTCTGTCACTGCAGTGACAAAGAGAAAGTATCTGTTCTCTCGGGAATCTTCACTCCCTCAGTCAAGAATACAGCTACAGAACCTTCCTGTGGGATTGTTAAATGCCTAACTAAGGGAAGCTTCCACAAATGGATAAACAACCAGGCGTTGCGCTGGTGGTATGAAACCCCAGGACAAAGGCACGCTAAATTATTCCTTAAAAGATATGCACTCAATTGGCCTAGCAGATGACAGCCTATGCAGGTTCTGCCAGGAAGAAGACGAAATCGCAGAGCACATACTCTGTAAGTGCGAAGGCCTAGCAAGGGTGCGGTTTCACATACTCGGGGGAGAAAAACCGAAGGCAGAGAGCAGCGCAAGAGAGGTGGTATCCAGGCTAATGAGTCTAATAAATAGAATAAATCTAGATATTGAGCTCTAAATATAGGGAGGACAACAATAGGTGTGTTCTTTTTACAGAATTTGCTCGAGCAGATCAGCTGCTCTGTTCACTTGAATGATTTTGCGTATTCTTTTTAAGCGCTCGTTTTGAACATAGCTGAACTATCTTTTCACCTCTTGCCCCTAACTGCACTACCTCTTGTTGGTGCTCGCCGTGCTCGGCTCTGCCGTTTAGTTGATCATAGCCTCAAAACATAAGGAGCATTCTTTTTAAGATTTCCTGTTCACTTTGGTCACTCGCTCAGGTTGAAAATTATCTCAACAGAGCTGAACAGAATAGTGTAAAAAGAACACAACAAATAGATCTGCCAAGGTTGCAGTGGGATAGGACAAAGAGCCACTCCAATTCTAATCTAATCTAAATATTTTTCTATCAATAGGGAATAAAACTAGAGATATAATTTTCAGTAATAATATAACAAGAGAGTGAGAATAAATTGAAAATAATTTGACAGATTTTTTGAAAACTTGTTGCCAGGCAATAAATGAAAACAAGTTTGAACAAAATCTGTCAAATTATTTTCCAATTTATAGAACTCGCTAGTTATATTTGACTAGATTATTTTTTTGATTCACAATTTTTCGGGGTAGTTTCTAAAATCTTTTTTGTTATTTCTGCATCAGAAAAGGTATAAACCGATAATTTTCACCCATTTTATATATTGCGTTGACACAATTAGGTAATTATTTTGACAACTATCTGACACTGGCTAGGCAAATGAAAGCCACAGTGATTATTCCCGAGAATAATCACAAGAGATTTATCCCACTATAATAATGACATGATTGGTTGAAACTTAAGCATTTTATTGGTTGTAAGAAACGTCAAAAAATAATCAAAATAATTTGGCTATGGGAGTCTGTGGTACCAGTTCATTTTGTAAAAGGGGTCTCTGGCCCAAAATAGCTTTGAAATCACTGCTGTAGTCCCATTTAAGATCGTCGTCATCTGCCTAATTCACTTAAGCCTGCCTAATTCATGTCAAGCTCTATATTCGCAAAATGTAAAGAAATGTTAATGACCAATTTAGCTTCCACTTCAATCGGTAGTCCCCAAAGATTTTCACTTCAAAAATGTATAGGTACTGATATACAAAAAAAACCCTGAAAAATATCCTTTTTGATTTAAAACTGAAATTCCCCTATCCCGTCCTGTCATCGCCGCGTAATTTTTAAAATCCTACCCCTGTCCGCTATTTGTTTATTATTTCCGTGAGGATAACGTAAACTAGCAGTTTTATATGTTTATTAAGGCCTTTACGAGCACGTGCCGCATAAAACAGGATGTTAAAATTCACCATCGAATAGAATATCACCTACCAATGCTACAAAATAAAATCTACTAGAAACAAACACAAAATATTATGATATTTTGGATTTATCACATCGCAATGGTTATGAATTACGAAAATCCAGTTACTTCCATTAGGAAATGACAAATGAAATTCAATATGGCGTCTCAGGGCAAAGACAAATATGGTTTTGGTCTATTGGAAAATGAAAACTTGTGCAACATAATTTTGTATACCCAAGAGATTGTCTTTAACATATTTGCTGTTTGAAATTACCTATCAAGATAAAAGTATTTGAATAAAATGCCATTAGTTTAAAATTAGCGCTCAACCAAAAATGACTGATGACATAAGCAGTACGTTCATAATCTATGGAGAGAAAACTGACAGTGTACTTGTCAGTCAGAGGACGGGGTGAACGCTTGTCGTGAGCGCTGTGGTTGTATTCAAGGAGCTGTGTTGTGAACGCAATACCGCTGTAATTTGTTTTTTCTTCAATTGCGCATGTGTTCGGAGTTCAAAGTAAAACATAACCCACGTTTTGTAAA
>CAJUYG010000400.1:52470-69148 GCA_910591675.1 Galerucella calmariensis
AGTTATAAAATGGTTTTAGAATTATTATTAGAGTGATTATATCTTTTGAAACAGCTGCATATGATTGTTCTCTAAGAACAGGAAATTACTTCTTACTTACATCCTGGCTGTTAATATCCTCACCTATATTCGCATTAAGGAAGTAGTACTTTTTTTTATTTGCTTCAAATATATCTTAACAAAAAAATGAAGAACAATCTCAAAAAAATTGCTTATGTTAAATATCCTGTGAATGTGAGAGATTTTATTTATGTGAAACATCAAAACCATTGGAAATCCGAATAAATGAACACAAAAAATATATTAAAGATAGGTAGAATCAGTTATTTGCAAACATAGTTTTCCCAACTTACCGGAAAACCAATCATTATGATCACAAAAAATAACGTCACTTGATGACCTTGACGTTTCACATGAATTTTTTAATTCAACGTCAGTGTATGTCAAAGTTTTTTGTCATATTTTTCCATTTTTTGGTTTATTTGATAGTCGAAATAATAGTTTGCCTAACTAGTGCGGAAAGTGATACTTTTCCGCACGCTATTGCAATCGCGTGCGGAAAAGTCACTTTACGCACGTGTTAGGTACACTATTTTTTATACTAGCATGCGGAAAAGAACCCAAAAGTTAAATTATAGAAACATTTATTATTAAATACATCAACAAATTAATTATTATTATTTGACATTCATTTGCTGAGGCTTATACGAGGGACATTGAAAATATATTGAAACATAAGTTTCTTTTCATTAATAATTATAGCATAATTCTAATGAATTTCTGAATTTTTCAGTCATTTTTAGTCATAAGTGCGTTAATAAATCCTATCCCACGTATTACGTACAAAAATTTATCTACAACTGTTTATTAGTATCATTAACAGTATATAATATTAAAAAAAACTTCAATCCAACATATTGTTATTAATATTGACTGCAACATCAACTTGAGGTACTGTAGATCATATTTTGTGACCATAGCAGCAAAGACAAACAAAGCTGTTGAAATAAAATAAATTAGTTATGTCATCAAATTGTCAAAATTGAATGAACAAAAATCTATAAAAATAAGCTCAAGCGAAGACAATCTCCCTTCGGATATTGTAAATGCAGCTTCCTGTGTTATTTTAAATATTCAATTCTGGTATTAATATTTTTCTTGATTCTTATTATCGCACTAGTGCGGTAATATACGTCATTATGACATTGAAAGTAGTGTCAAATCGTAGGTACCAGTTACATGACAGTTGTAGATAAAAAATATTTAAATATACAGGGTGATCATTTGAATTCCGACACATTTTATGAGCCCATAACTTGGAAACCGATTAAGATATCGAGAGGCATCTTTGACTGAACGGCTTCAGGAATTAAGAATTTTTTTCACGCTGTTGCCAATTTGTAATTTTTCCCTAGACTCCAGAAAAAAACATGACTAGTTCAGAAGTTATGCGCTGACAAAAATGTACGGGATTACTGTAGTCAACGAATTGCAGTCTATCTTTTAAAGATAATCTGCTCCTTAAGAACACCTTAAATTGCTGTAAAACCATATCTTTTTGAGAAGTAGAAGCTTCAGCCTATCCGACGGTACAAAAACATACAAAGTGATTCATTTAGAATGTCTAAGTTATTGATCTCCAAAAAACCCAAGTTTATTCCTGTAGTCTAGGGAAAAAATACAAAATTGACAACAGCGTGGAAAAAAATTTCTTAATTCCTGAAGCCGTTCAGTCAAAACCACCTCTCGATATCTTAATCGGTTTCCAAGTTATGGGCTCATAAAATGTGTCGGAATTCCAATGATCACCCTGTATAATAATTAATGTATCGCATTTGAAAAAAAAAAAATATTATATTATATGTGTTTTACAACTTGAACAAAATTCGGCCAAACCATTTATATATCCTAAATAAAAGTACGTACCCACATCAAATATGTTATGCTTTTGTGCGTTAGAGGCATTGAAACCGTGACCCTAATTAAAATGTTCATCAAATCCTATTTAAAAAAAATGTTTCCACAAACGTACGCTGGTAGTAATAAACATTAAATTAGTTACCTTCATGAACATGCATAATACTAAAATTTTGGGTTGATTGATGCTCCTCTAATTAATTTGTATAATTAGTTTTTTACTTTATAAACCTGAAATGGTCGGACCATTAATAAATTTACATTTTAATAATTTTTTTTTTATTTATTTTTCATTTCATTTACATCATTATCGATCTTGTAAATATAACTAATACATTTTTAGTAACTTCTTAAATAAAATTTTGTTTAGATTATTTTCAAGAATGTAATTTCCAAATATCCACTTTGTACTAAATTTATTCTCTCTAGCTGTATTGTATACCGAAACTATGAATAATTGAAATGCATATAGCAAACTTTCACCAACCCAAAGTAGAAATGTTTTCAGAATTCCCTTGCCTAAACTGTATGTCAATTCTTCAAATGACTTTTATCCTTTTATTTGATATTAGTTGTAGAACATCAAGGTATCAAATTATATGTTCCTACGAGCGTCCGAAAAAGTATACTTTTTCTCCAGTCAATCTATGATAAATAATACATTTTTCATTTTCTGCCCGCTCGTAGACAAAATGTTGTTCCTAACTCATGCAGAAAGTATCGATACGATATCGGCTAACTGCGGTCGCGTTTTAGGCTTTTATTTGAATACGTGTATCATCAAAATAAATCAAGATATATCAAGGTATCTGTATCTGTAGAGTAGGGAGGGTGAGTGTGGGTTCACAGCACTTAGGTCACATGTGTACATCCTCCCGAGAAGTTGTCCTCCTAGGTCATCGTCCATCCTGTCCTTCCCAGGGAGGTGGAGACATCTCCAGGCAGCTGTAGGCCAAGACTCACCGAACACCCACTCTATTATTGACGATAACTCTGGACGCATAAGACATGTCTGAGAGTTTCATCTACCTGTTCACACATCCTGCATAGAGGTGTGTCCACTAGCCCCATAGTATGGAGGTGTTTCCTTAGTTGACAGTGGCTAGTCAGGAATCCTACTGTTAAAGTTAGGCTTTTTCTGGTCATCGCCAAATATTTCTTCGGCGCTAGCTTCCCAGGGTCGCCCAGGGTGATCCTAGCAAGACTGCATCCTTTGATTCCATCCTATTTCTTAAGAGATTGAGCATGGGTGTAACGTTTGGCTAGTTCCGCAATTGTCGAAGTCATTAGGCCGTAGGTGTCACTGGGTCCTGAAATTTTTAGTCCAGCCGCTTCCCTGTCTGTTCAAGGCTAAAAGGGCTTGTCTACTATCAGTGCAGATTAATTGTTATGTTTTTGTCAGAAATAATTTTTCTGGTTGGTTCTTTTGTGGAAATTGAGATACTAGCCAGTATCAAAATACCAAGGTGAAATAAAAACTGAAAGATGGCGAAAAGGATGGTCTTTGTAATAAACTAATCGTGAACTCTTCAAATTTCCTGTTCCACAGGGTGTTAAGAAATTGGACTACAAATACATGTTTTTGTTTCACCCTGTATAGATAAGCTATCCACATTTGTGGAAAACTTTTCTGGAGTTTGTTTTATTACCAAAGAATTTATCAACAATATGGCGTAAAAACAATTGAAATCGATGGAAAATTTCGAAAGTTCTTGGACAACGAACTTCAGCAAAATTTTAGGTTGTCGAGTTTTTTTGCCGGTGAGTGTAGTTAGGACACAATTTTGGTCAAATTAGTAAATAAAACAAGGAGAGATGATGACATTCGATATTAAACCAGTTCCCTGTCTACATATAAATTCTTGTTAAATCAAACTTCTCATTTAGAAGTTACGACGGGTATAAAAATGATAAAAGTAAAAAAAAGGCGAAATTGAGATCACCGAATCAAGCCTTGACGGGGCGTATTTCGAAAAATCAGCAATTTGATGTGTTTTCCATCTAGCCTCTCGGAGGATATGGAGAGGAAGTAGGTGCAGAACGATTTCACTGGGTGTTGAGGGTGTGTCTATGTACACCATGCTTGGGTCGTTAGTTGTAAAGCTGTTCACCACCAAGCAATAGCTCCATTGTGATCATTGGTCTAACAATCATCCCATATATCCAGTAGGATAGCCTGGCTTTGTGGAGTGAGTGTTTCATATTCGTTTTTTATACAGTTCGGTCAGGGTTAACGTACATTATGTATCCTCTGGCATCAACTCTGCATACGCTTGTAGTTCTACCTCTCTTGGAGAGCAGTAAGCAAGTCATCCATCAAGACTGACTACAATAAGGGGGATACTACAACGACCTGTAAGGTTACAATTAATGAAAGAATAATGCTGAAAGCTTATATCGAATTGGAATTAGTTCTAGCCCGCTACTGTGATGCAGTATTTCCTATTGCTTCTGTTTATACATAATTTACATATATTTCGATATTCCACTCCGTTCAATAACTTACACTTCCTATATTCTCGATATATACAACCGATATATATGAATGTGTTTATATACATTTAATGTTAAGTCTATCAATCTTCAGTTAAGACTTCGATGAAAGTACATGCTATAAACTAACTGTCATTGGCAATAAATCTGCTTTGAAAAGTTTGGAAAGAGTGATAAATCTATGTACCTCGACAAATTCATATTTCTAGTAAATTTTTCTATAAGCACACAGATGACAGTTACATGTATGTGTGTGTTAATATTACTCTCAGCTCTGTCCACGACTGTGATTGTAGGTTTTGACACAACAAATCTTTATATCTAATGTATTTTCGATATAATTTTAGGGACATTTATGTTATATTGCATATTTCCAGCGTATTATATTTATTAGACGAGACCAAATAAAAAAAATAACTTTATTTATTGGGTATGCAAGTGATAATTTATTTATCTCATCGTTCATAATAGTATATTAAGTACCAAGTCAAAAACGTTTCTTTAGTCACTAGTGTTTAAAATGACGTTATGCGAATGTCAAACCCGTGTTTCATATGTCGTTTTAGTGACGGCAGTAGAAAAATTATATAGTCTATACAAAGGTTGGAAATGCTTCAGAACAAGTATTTAAAAGTGAAGTGGGCTATTTGTGAATATGATTTTTTTTTGGATGGTATGTTTAGTGTATGTATATACGTAGTAACAAAGCCAGTAAATTTAGGTAGTTACAGTATTACCGAGTTTCATTATTATATGATACTTTTCTTATAATACTAATACAACTATCTGAATTTACTCTTTTTCATACCACGGTTATGTACAGACTCCTTCTTCTGGATTGAATGATCTATGTATTAGTTCCTCGGCCATGGGTCTATTCTCCAGCAAAGATACGACATGCTCTCCTTCATCTACCTCCATCCACATAATTGCGAATCGCACATCAATTCAGAATCTTAGGACACAACACCTAGGAGATTATGGAATAGAAGAGGGACATTTATCTAAGTTGAAGTCTGTATATATTCTACAACCAGGCAAATACATGGGAAAAAATTCATAAAAGAACCATCAAAAAAGTAGCGAAAGAACTGCTCTCAATGAGCATGAACAAACTACGCACCATAACGGGACTACTTACGGGACACTTTCCCACAAAGGAGCACCTAAACAAAATAGATTATTATGGTTTTGCCAGAAATTCCTCTTCTGGTTAGTTCTTTTGTGGCAATTGAGATACCAGCCAGTTCTGTTTGAACCACGTTGGTATTGTTTCCCATTCCCCACTTAATCTTTAGGCTTAGTGCTCTCGAGTAAACTCCACATCCTGAGCCTTCTTTCATTTTTGAACCATCTGTATATATGCGGATTGCATTTGCAGCATCTGGCTCTGTGTTCTGTTTTATTTGTATTTTGTAGGGTTTTTTAAACAAAAACCTGGGTTCAATTTGCATCATTGCCTGCCTGCAGCAGAGGTAGCGCAGTAAGCGCTGCCTGCAGCAGAGGTAGCGCAGTAAGCGCTGCCTGCAGCAGAGGTAGCGCAGTAAGCGCTTCCTGCCATAGGCTCAACCTCAATTGGCCCATTCCTACTTCGGGGCTTACACCAGCCGTGCGCAATCGTACCATGGCCATTAACGCTACCTCCTTGACGTACAGGTCCAGAGGGGTCAGACCAGTTATTATATCTGACTTAGTTTAATGTATTATAAATCTGCCAAGACTAGGCTCCCAGTTATAATTAACTTGAGTGCTTTAGTTTTAAAAATGCTATAAAACGGGAAATCTGGGACAATTTAAATCAAACTAACAGGCGACAATAACTTTTTCCACAAATTTACCTCGTTGGACGACCAAAAGGCACCAACGGAAAATTATATGTAAAGTTAAACTACGACAGCAGTTAATTTTGGTTATGAAGGCAATTACAGATTTTTACATACTTCGCTCAGTTGCTGAATTTTAAATTCATCTAAAAATGGAGGTTCATAAATAATATGGCTACGAGTCTAACCTAAATCGTACCTTAATAATTTCAAACAGGACCGTTTCCGAAAGTGTTGTCTTGTTTAAAATGTAAATAAAATAAATTAAACACCAGTCAGATCCCATTACATTCCTCATTTTCTTACGAATTTGATATTTATGAAATAAAATGAATTCTGGGTAAACGGAAATATAATTTAATAAATCTTAAAAGCAGAAGGGATCGTGGCAAAATGTGGTCAGGAGTAAATAGAGCTCTATATAATATTACAAACGTATATGTGTGCTGAGCTAAGTTAAAATATCAACGTATTCGAAAGACAGAGAGGTAATCTGGGAAACAACTGCCTTTCAGATCATACATTTTTCTATGCCTCCAAAAAAGAGATGAACAAGTGTCATTAGATTTGAAATGGAATGTAGGTGATTTTTGGAAAAATTTATATGCTGCCTGCAGAAATTGCAAAAGTTATGAACAATTAACGGAAAAAATTTTCAAAAAGGGGCAAAAGTTTCGTTTGCACTCCCGCAACTCCTTTCTCTATTTTTTATAATTTTAATTCAACATTAATTTTGGGTATGCAGCCACCTCGTCAAAAGCAAATCGGTATTGGTATTGTTAATGAAAAAATTATGGTGTATTCTAAATACGTAGAGCCCTTTCTACGTCACGTCATAGAAGATAAAAAAATTTAATTACTTTGCTCATAATAATTTTTTCAAGTTAACAATAAATGACTGATTTGCCATAAATATTATATGTAAATATAAAAAGGACATTGGAAATAAAGTGAAAAAAACTTTTTACTTGAAAAATACAAATTCGGAAATATATCATTCGAAGCACAAAATTAAAAAAAAGGTAGAACGTGTCGCGGGACACACGGTAGGAACTTTTGTTCCTTTTGAGCAAAAATTATGTAATAAATCTGACGTTATAGATAAACAATTTGCATATTCCTCGGTGGTCGAGTAGTAAGCAAACCAGACTCTCACGCGGTAGACCCGGGTTCGATTTCCCGTGATGAAGTTTTTTTTTATTGTTAGTTTTATTTTTAAATAATTATTCTGCTTGATATTAATAACGACAACAGGTAGACGTTCGAATTATTTAGTAGAATATTCATTATTATAGATAATGGTACGGTACCCTTCATGAGGGAGTCCGACTGGCAACAGCTACTTATAACAGCATCGTATATTTAAAAATTATACAAATTAAACTTTCAAAAACTGTACGTTTACCACAAAAAAATTAGTGGAAACATCAAATTGAATTGTTAAATTTTCAATTTGAAGTTATATTACAGTTTATAGAAATTTTTATTTTCTGGATGTTTTCTTAAGTGGGTCGTAGAAAAAATATGCTGTTCAACTCGTGTGGATTGTCCATATCGCACTTGAACGATTGAGCACTCCGCCTACGGCTTCGTCCTCGTGCGATATGGCCATCATATCCACACCAGTTGCAAAAACTACTATTTATATCAAAATATGCCCTTTTACATTTAAAAACAACCTGCCAAATGTCAAATCACTTTATCCATCCATTTTAAAGTTTTCGAATTAAAACATTCAAGTTTTCAAAATTTCAACACCCTGTATTTCGAAAAGTAAATGTGCTAGACCCCTTAATCCTCATATCATTTTGTCCAATTTTACGAGAGGAATCTACATGCAAACGTTGTAATTACCCTTAACGTTCGAGATGCTTACACCATTTTTGGCGCGATCGTATTGAAATAAATTCCGAATAAAATAATTTTTTTACAAACGTGTAAAAAATGCCATTTTTAGCACTCCATAGAAGCCTTAAAAATGTCACTTTAAGACACTGAGTGCCTTAAAATGTTTATGGTACTGCTGGTAAGAATTGTCAAATTTTGAAAGCAAACGTCAAAATATTTAGATTTTATTTATTAAC
The DNA here is from genome assembly GCA_910591675.1 of Galerucella calmariensis. NCBI lineage: Eukaryota > Metazoa > Arthropoda > Insecta > Coleoptera > Chrysomelidae > Galerucella > Galerucella calmariensis. The sequence goes on from CAJUYG010000400.1 coordinate 60,788, forward strand.
ATTAATATTAATAGTACAATTTGTGCAATTTGACAAATTAATTTCCTGCACTGCTGTTTTACCATTTTCCGTGGATAAGGAGGAATGAGGCGCAGAAAAAATGGAATTTAAATTTAAATAATTTAAAATTAACTCCTTTGGATGTATTAATAAAGGTTTTTAAAATTTAATTCAAACTGTATTATTGCATTTTTTGAACGTTTGTAGAAAAAATATTGTATGATATACGTGTTAAAAGTACCTTCACATGCGTGCCTTAAAAATGTACTTTTAACACTTATATCATAAATAACTATTAAATTTCTTTGAAATGAACGAAATGTCAAAAGTGACATTTATACTTCTCGATCAGTTTAAAATATATTTTGCATTTTGGTGAAATTGTTTTTATGCTATTTATAACTTTTTTGCGCGATCGATCTTTTTTGTTTATTTACAACATCAGTTGTCAGGTCGGTAGGTTGTGTTTACTGGTTTCTATGTCTAACACGTCGGTAAGTGATTTACTTACCGTTCAGACGTCGGTAAGTGAACTACGTCCTAGCCCTACATACATTTAAGTGGTCCTAAATAATATATTACTTCATTCATTACACAAAAGAAACAAAAAAAATAAGAAGATTGATATTTTTTAATGAACAGAATCGAACAGAACAATATAAAAAGTAATAAATAGCATGAAAACAATTTCACCAAAATGCAAATTATATTTTAAACTGATCGAGAAGTATAAATGTCACTTTTGACATTTCGTTCATTTCAAAGAAATTTAAATTATTTTATTCGAAATTCGAATTTTTCAATACGATCGCGCAAAAAATGGTATAAGCATTTCGAACGTTAAGGGTAATACCGGTCTCCAGCAAAATTGGAGGCTTCGCTACGCTCAGCCTCCAAACATTGCTGTCGACCGGTAAACAACCCTTACCGTTCTTGATACTTAATATACTATTCGACGTCTGAACAGTAAGTAAATCATTTACCGACGTGTTTAACTTACAGTAAACACACCCTACCGTCCTGACAACCGATGCTGTAAAAAAACAAAAAAGATCAATCGCGGAGAAAAAATTATGGAAATAATAGTAAAAATTTATCCGAACAAATTCAAGTAGATCACCAGCACTGCGAATACCAGCTTTGCATAGAATTTTAATATAGCATAGGTGGTTCAGTGGTAGAATGCCCGCCTTCCACGCGGGCGGCCCGGGTTCGATTCCCGGCCGAAGTATATGAATCGCTGCCTCGTAAACGAGAGAGAGACTCAGGAGAGAGCACACGCACGCAAGCAAGCCACATAACGAAGCAACTTAACATAACGTAACGGTCAGATCATTTGCCTCGCGACCCCCGGTCGCTAAAACATAACCTGACGTTAAGAACTAAAGTTCCAATTAGTCTTAATATTTTATTTTCAAAATATATTTTCTTGGGTGGAAAATATTTAGATAAAGTGGCACATTTAAAAATGAATTTGTTTAAGCTGTACGACAATTGTACTGCATATCGTTCCAAGTTTGAACTTTGTAGGTTTTTTTGAGATATGCTCAAAAGACTGGCTTAATAGTGTCATCTTCGAAGGTCGATAGATCCCTTTAAAAGGAGCTTTTGAATGAATAACACAGTAAATGAAGCTGTACGTTAAAACCTTGGGGTGGCTCTTCACGTTTTTTTCGTAAAACTAATTTTTTTCGAGTTATTCGCCAAAAATTCGACGTTTTCAAAGGGATTTTTATAAGAAAGCTGTGGAGAGCATAATTGTAGCTAGATTTTAAAAAAATAAAATTCTTCTACGACCAATACGAGAGTTACGGCATGTCAATGGTTTGCATAATTTGAAAGATTCAAAGTCAAATTTTTCGAGGAAAGCTTGTAGAATCTTTTTTAAATTATATAATTAGACTTTTCAAAGAAAAGTCTAGTATAAAAATTGTGTGATGCCTAATTTTAGAAAAATTGGAATCTAAAAAAACGATTTCTCGCAATTTCGTATCTTTCACCCTCTTCTTCAAAATATCTCCGAAAATATTAGAGATACGAAAAAAATAATCTAGTACCAAATTGCAGCTTTTTTAATGATGAAAATTTCATAAATTTTTTGGACAGTAAATATTTGGCGAGATGTAGACGTTTAAAACCCTAATTATGAGCGAACACCACCTTATTCGAAACCTTTAAACCCGCTCCATTTAAAAACTAAGGGATCTTAAGGAATTCAATTCACTTTGTCTTATAGCTCTTGAAAAACCCTACAAAATTGCTTTTGAAAAAAATTTCATTGAAAATGGAGGAGATATGTTAAAACAAACCAATCAACTTTTTTTATTAGTAGTAATAGTAGAATTTGGAGCGTAATGATCTACATAACCGTTATATTTGGCAGTAACACTTTCTCTTTTTTTTTCTATTCATGTACCTATTAAATTACTTTATAAAAATTGCAATTTTATTAAGGCTTAAAAAATTGCAAAATGAACTTGTAACATATTTTAAACAACAGAATTCTTGAATTAAATCACTATGATAATTAATTTCTGGAGAAAACAAGTTATTTTCACATTGAGGTCTAACAAGGGTTGGTTTTTAAGGGTTGGAATATTATGATATAATATCCTAAAGCATAAAACAATCAAGATTTAACAAATCCAAACCAAATTTTACTCATATTAAGGTTTACAATTTTTTACAACGGGTAGTTTTCACCACTGAAAATAAGAGATGAAGTGCTAGTTCACAACCCACTTCATCCAAATCAGCATGCATATACTCCGGGAAGGTCCACTGATTCGGCCCTTCACCAAGTGGTTGGCAGAATCGAAAGATCATTGGACAACAAAGAATCCACCCTGGGTATATTCATAGATATTGAGGGAGCGTTTGATAAAACAACCTTTCCAACAATTACCCAACAACTCAACTCCAGGAATGTACCTCTGGTAGTAGGAGAATGGATACTCAAGATGCTCTCTAGTAGAGCAATAAGTATCAATGTAGAAGACATCACAGTAAGAGGACTGGTCATGAGGGGATGTCCACAAGGAGGAGTCTTATCACCCCTTCTGTGGAACATAGTCCTAGATACCCTGATTAATCACCTCAACAACAATGGATTCTACACAATTGCATACGCAGATGACATAGTTATCTTGCAGACTGGCAAATTTGTGAACACACTGTGCGACAGAGCGCAGGATGGGCTTAAATTAATTGAAAAATGGTGTAAGGAACACTCACTGTCGATCAATCCCAGGAAGACTGAGATGGTCCTTTTCACCAGGAAAAGAAGTTTATCGGGTTTGAAACCTCCCGAAATCTTCAAAAGCAAACTAAACTTTTCGGAAGAGGTGAAATACCTTGGTATTACCCTCGACAGGAAACTAACATGGAACTATCATCTACACAACAGAGCAAAAAGAGCATATGTGGCTTATGAGCAGTGTCGGAGGACAGTGGGACGCACATGGGGTCTGTCACCCCGTGTGGTCACCTAGATCTACACTGCAATAATAAGACCCACGTTAACGTATGGAGCAATTGCATGGGGACCGAAAGTTCTACAAGCAACGGCCATCCAAAAATTATATCAAATACAGCGAATGGCTTGTCTGAACATCACAGGAGCCATGAGAACAACACCAACCGCAGCAATGGAACTAATTACTGGTCTGACCCCTCTGGTACGATTGCGCACGGCTGGTGTAAACCCCGAAGTAGATGTGGGCCAATTGAGGTTGAGCCTATGGCAGGAAGCGCTCACTGCGCTACCTCTGCTGCAGGCAGCCAACGATGCAATTGAACCCAGGTTTCTGTTTAACAAACCCTACAAAATTCAAATAAAACAGAACACAGAACCAGACGCTGCAAATGCAATACGCATTTATACAGATGGTTCAAAAATGAAAGAAGGCTCAGGATGTGGAGTTTACTCGAGAGCACTGAGCCTCAAGATTAAGTGGGGAATGGGAAACAATACCAGCGTGGTTCAAACAGAACTGGCTGGTATCTCAATTGCCACAAAAGAACTAACCAGAAGAGGAATTTCTGGAAAAAACATAACAATCTGCACTGATAGTAGACAAGCCCTATTAGCCTTGAACAGACAACGTGTTATATCGAGGCTAGTACTAGAGTGCCACCAAGATTTAGCTGACGCCTCGGCAGATAACAATATTATCCTGAGGTGGGTTAAAGGGCACGACAGGAGTAAAGGAAATCGCATTGCTGATTCTTTAGCCAGGGAAGCCGCTGGACTGAAAATTCTAGGACCCAGTGACACCTACGGCCTCACGACTTCGACAATTGCGGAACTAGCCAAACGTTACACCCATGCTCAATCCCTTAAGAGATGGGATGGAATCAAAGGATACAGTCTTGCCAGGATCACCCTGGGCGACCCTGGGAAGCTGGCGCCGAAGAAATATTTGGCGGTGACCAGGAAAAACCTACGTTAAACAGTAGGATTTCTGACTGGTCACTGTCAACTAAGGAAACACCTCCATACTATGGGGCTAGTGGACACACCTCTATGCAGGATGTGTGAACAGGAAGATGAAACTATCAGGCATGTCTTATGCGAGTGTCCGAAGTTATCATCAAGAGTGTGTGTGTTCGGTGAGTCTTGGCCTACACCTACCGATATAAAGGAGATGTCTCCTAGTGACCTGTCCACCTCCCTGAGAAGGACAGGATGGACAATGACCTAGGAGGACAACTCCTCGGGAGGATGTACAATGGGTCACATGTGGCCTAAGTGCTGTGAGCCTACACACTCACCCTCCCCACTCTACAGATACCACTGAAAATAATCAGCGTCCATTAGCATGATATAGAATATGAAGAAGAAGGTGAGATAAGCCTAATCCCAAATTTTCATGCAAATCGATGTAATGTCTATTTTTTTTATATTAAACCTTAACAAGGGTTGATTTTTAAATTGTAGAAATTGCATTCTGAATCATTATTCAACCAATCCAAACCAATTTCACCCATCTTAAGGTTTGCAAGGTTATTTTACAATTTTTGACAATTAGGGATAGTTTCACTCTTAAAAAATAAAAAGCGTACAACGGTTCAATATAGAAATTGAACTAGAGGGTGGAATGAAGCCAATCCATATTTGAATCTCGTGGTGATCTATGTAAATTATAAATTGTTAGTGCGCGAAATTTATGAATCAGTTAAAGTCTTTTAGATTAATTGCTTTTAAATTACGGGTATAAATAATAGTTAGACAGTGATTTTAATGTTTAATAATCGTTTAAATAAATTTATTGTATAAACATCACAAAATAAATTATTTAAACAATTCAATCAACAAATGGCATACAATTTATCACGACATAAAACAAATACCGCTTTAAAATATTCGGTTTATTTGAAAATTAATTATTCAGGCATCAATAGTTGCAATACTTGTCTATACACAGTTAAATAGAAATTTAAACCTTAACCGGAACTGAATTAGGGAAAAAAATCAAATATTATGAAAACGCGAAAGTTTATCTCCAACTCCTACCATCCACCCAAAACTGTTTGTTGTTTGTTGTCTCGTGCATCCTAATTTATGTTAACAGGTTAAATAGCGAACCTTCCATTAAGCTAATAGAATCCTTTTGTTTTTCATCCAATTTAGAGGAAGTTTTTCATTTGGACATACACACACATAGGAACTCTAAAAGTTCTTTGATTTTAATCGGGTTTTCCAACGCGCCAGCTACTCATTGCACCACATTAACGTGTGCGGCGAACATATGCAGCTAGTTTGTTGTTTTAAAAGTCTTTGTATGTCAATATAAATATACATTACATAATACATCCTGCTTTTTAATATCATCAACATCAACTATCATCATCATATGTAGGAATATTCATATTGAAATCACACATAATATACAACTGCAGATCTCCAGAACCACGTAACTACAATATTATTTTTATATACAGAGCATTTCAATGAAAACCATCCACCCCACATAGTTCTAAAGGCGATACTTCTACGAAAAAAATTAAAAAATACGTTAAAACTCATATAAAGATCAGCTATAACATACCAAGACAATTGATAATTTGCAATAATTTTGTCATAAATGGTAGAGGAACAACATGCTTGAGGAATTTTATGGCAAAATTATTAAAATTTATCAATGTTCGAGGTATATTCGATAAGATAATTTTGTATTATTTTTATAGACAATATTCATTAGAATTTATTTTTCACTTATAATTGCACACGTGGTTTGTATTTTATCGGATAAATTTGGGTTGTTTAATGCTAAAGGAAACAGTTTAGAATTTGAACAACACAAATTTACCCAATATCAATACAAACCTCGAGTGTAATTCGGCAGGACAATTTAATTGAATGAGAAATTTGGAAACATATCAATGCAAACTTTATTTATGAAACATTAAAAATAAACACATTTTTATTTTAATGTACAATTATTAAAAACGCAGTTATTGAAATTCATACTAGGAACAGTGATATTGATGAACAAATGAATAAGTGAAAAAACCATTAGTGTATTTGTCAACAGTAAAAACACAAGAGCTTTTTTTTTATCGGATAAATTTCTCTTTGCAACGAAACAGTTTTGCCAATCAGTAATTTTACGAGAAAAACTGACATGATAAAAAATCGCGACACCGAAGGTGGAGCGATTTTATCTAATGTAAGTTTTTCGAGCAAATTTAGTGATTGGCAAAACTTTGAGTTAAAGAGAAATTTATCCGATAAAAGAAAAGCTGGAGTGTTTTTTGGCAAGATAAATTAACGACAGAATATATGTATTAATCGCTGTGAAATTATAAGTAACCAAACTTGCGACTAATTGTCATTGTGTAAAAGTGACATCCGCTTACTAGACATTGAGGAAAAGGAGTTTTTATCGCGATAAAAAAGGATGCACCTTTTTTATCGATGTCAAAGTGACAACATTTCCAGTTATATGACATTTTAACATTGGAGTTAATTTATCGCTGTAAAAGTTAAAGCTAACTTTTGCCGCTGTCAAATTGACAATTGCACTGTGGCATATGCGATTTTTTATACATGAATTAAATTGTCAAAGGTAATACCACGATTGCTTCAAATTTTATCGATAATTTTTTCTTTTTCACGAAAACTTGTTTATTTGGCAAGAATATGAAAACAAACCGATTGATAAAATCACGAGTTCGTTAGGACGAGGGATTTTATCTAAATTCGGTTTGTTTGAATGTTTTTGCCTCAAATAAACAAGTTTGAGTGATGAAAATAAAAAATTATGTGATAAAATTTGAAGAGCGAGTTGTATTTGTGAAGATTATTTTTTTCATGAATTTAAAATTTTGTATTACCTGAATGTTTAATATTCTCTTGGGTGATGGCACTCAATCGGTTTGTGTTCATTTTTCAATAAACTTCGAAGCACTTTTAGTTGTCAATAATGACAAATTCAAAGTAAAATTTTGACGTTTCGATGTAAACAAGGTTTTATCGATGAGGAAGCAGAATTATCGGGGGTAATACCACAAGAGCTCAGATTTAGCCGGATATTTTTTGTGGTTGTTTTCGAATACTTACTTTCATTGGCAATTTAACGAGAGCTGTTCTGGCAAAATCACGAGAGCGTAGCTCGAGTGATTTTGCCTGTACAGATCGAGTTAAATTGCCAATGAAAGTGAGCATGAGAAAACCACCGGAAAAAATATCCTGCTAAATCTGAGCTCGCGTGGTATTTGGTAAGACAATCCCATGAATAAAAAACTCAATTCAATTAAACTAAATTAAATTAAATTGATTCCATATGGAGGAATGAGTTTTCTTGGTATTTTCTGGAGTTGATTTTTCAATCTCCCTTACTATTTCTGCCTTGCAAATATTTCCAAATCTCGACATACTTTTTGAAATTGTTATATGCTGTTTAATTCATTCTGTTTTTGACATTTATAATTGTCAAATTGACGTGCATTGCTTGGTAAACAGACAGTACCTAAATGCTAGGGTTGCTACGGTAACGTAATTTATCCGATATTTTTATCCACTTGCAAACTCTCTTCCTTCCTATTTAGCCGACAGCAAACTACGATTTTTGTATTCACAAATGGGAATTATTATACATGAATGGGATTGTCAGTATAATACCGAATGATTGGCTAGAATAATGTATTGCAATTGGTTAAAACCACCAAAATATCAGATTTTGACAAGTGAAAAAAATAGTCATTATTATTATTTTTATACTTATGCTGTTCTGTAATAGTATATTACGTAACAAAAGTTGTAAGTAACCTATTAGTATAGATAGATAGTATAGATAGTATAGATAGTATGGATAGTATAGATAGTATAGATAGTATAGATAGTATAGATAGTATAGA
>CAJUYG010000400.1:69158-81350 GCA_910591675.1 Galerucella calmariensis
TAGATAGTATAGATAGTATAGATAGTATAGATAGTATAGATAGTATATGAATAGTATTTTGACGTTTCAAACGACGTGCGATTTGCGCGTTCTTAGGTATTTGACGTTTTAAAGAGACGATTTGATTTATTCATTTTAATTCATTTTAGCGTGAATTCTGATAATAATAGAAGGTGATTGGCTAACGAGAGTGAATTCTTTTTATTATTCACCGGTGTGAAGAATTTATATCATGATTCAGCTAAATATGTAAAAATAATTTGTGCGTTATTATTTAGTCGTGGAGAAAAACATTTTAATTCGTAACAAATCAGGAAAACAATTCAAAATTATTTTATAAGGTGCTCAAATTTACTCCAATTGGTTTCCATACTATGATACATCGAGTCTCAAATGAGTTTTGAACGTAATCTAACATTTCTGGGGTTATTTGTCAACATTCTTGAATCTCAGTGACGTAAATGATCTATAGATGCTGGGGTGCGATTTTCGAAACCATTCGGGAGTAAATCGTATGTTTACGAAAAATGGCCATTTTCGTATGAAATTTAAATAACCTAATTTTCGACATGCTCAAACGGTAATCGTATACGAACACTTTCGTATGGCTTGTTTCGAGTGGGTTCATTCCATTCGAATAAATGTTTTCGTGTACGGGAAGTGTAAAGTTACATAACCTAGATTGAAAATATTTGTGTTTGGTATGTCATTAATTTGAATATATGATATAAGGAGCAAATGTTAAATTTTAACGCACAGTTAAAAATAAGACAATCTGCTAACCCATTTTTGCAAGTCTCTATGCATATTGAGCTTTAAAGTATTAACGGAAAACTATTGGATACCATACAAGTTGAAATTCGAATTATTATCTTGACTAGGTACAGATTAAAACATTTATAATAGCGGAAGCTTTGTCAAATATAACGGCGTACCGTTAATTTTTAACCACTTCTCATAGAATTGACCCTATAATCAGTTATAATATGGCAGGTTTTGATGATTCAATTCATTCAAACTTCATTAACGCTATACAAGAAGCGGAAGAGTTAGCAGATAGACCTCCTAGGATCTTTAACTTTAACCCATTTATTGAACCTTTCGAAGAATATTCAGAAATATTGTCACATTTTTTATTAAGAACAGCACTGGAACTTGAATCTCCCATTTTTAACAACAAACAATAATAAAGGAAAAATGCTAAATAAATAATATCAAAAGCCAGTTTGGGCTCACTACACTTAATACAGTAGTTGGTATATTCTTTGAATAGAACTATTAGAACTGCATAGATACGGTATATTCTTCCCTTCTCAAATGTCACAAGTGACAAGACCATACGATTATGCGGTGTTGTCGGCTGCTAAATTCTTCGTGTACGAACGTTTATTCGAATGGTGTTGAAAAATACACATTTAGCACCGTATACGAAAAACTTCATGTGGAAATAACCGTACACGCATAATATTCGTGTGAACTCGAAAATCACACCCCTGGATGAGTACCATAAACTTTGGTTTCCAGATATTCTCTAGGGGGTTAAATCGGGTGACCTAGGTCGCTATTCCCACATTGGGCCTAGTCTACCCATCGGTGGATAGCAGAAAACCGTCTTACATCGAGAGCGTGATGTGGAGGTGCCCCAATTTGTTGAAATGCTAGCAAAGCTTCTGACATGGTATCATCATTTTCTAGTATTCCTGTTATCTCGGGATCAATAGCTTCTCTGAGTAATTGTGTTCCTCAATAAAATGTGGACCATCAATTTGGTCACCTAAAATGCCTCACCAGACGATCAATTTTTGTGGTGTTTGACTATGAAACTCCCGCACTACTTGTGGTTCATTTTTTGCCCAATATCTGGAGTATCGTGCAGTCGTTCAATCATCAATAATTTACAAACGCTTGTCGAAATCAACTTCATGTAGCTCTTGGACTAATTTAATTTTGTACGAATGAAATTTTGAATACACTGCTGCGAGAAACATTGGAATTATCCGTAACTCCCAACTGACTGACTTTTCACTCATGTATTTTACATTTTTGTAATACTCCTGTAGAGGAGAATGCAGCAATGCAATATTGTATAGGGTGTTCCATTTAAAAAGTTTGGTGGGGTAACCGTAGGGAGGAGGAGGTTAAAGTTATAACGTTTACATATGACCAAAAAGACGTCCCCCTTTATATTATGGTTTTTGACGTGTATTTTATTTTTTCTTAAAAGTGACGCCTTCAGAGTTGTAAGATAATTAAAGCTATCCGTCTTCACAGTGTTTCCAAAATTATGGTAGTGAAATTTGTCTCAAAAGCGGGTCATGTCTCAACAATTCTTCTGAAAGATCAAATAACAGTTGAAACTCAGTTTTTCGAAAAAAGCAGCACCCAACGACGAATAATCATCCACCAAAACAAGCTCAGCTCAAAAACAATTAACTTTTCAAACTAAGAAAACATCGAACTGTTAGACCGTCCAACAAACAGTTCCGACCTAAATCCTAACGGTTTTTTTAATTTTACAAAGATAAGAATTGAGTATCAACACCGTGGTCAAAGGTCACAGTCCCCAGAAGATGCAAACTCTATTTTGAATGTCCCAGCAAGCGAGTGGATTAACTGCTTCAAGGAATGTTTCAAAGGATTCAAAAATGCGTTTCTGGTTTACAGACAGAAGTTATAGGAAAACACTAAATTTATATCAAAGGTTATTAGAGGAAGCTGCAGTAACAATTAAATCTATTACCTTCTGACCAAACTATACTGACCAGTTTTAATATAAAGAAACTGTATGATCTGCAGATGATGATTATTTTCATAAAAAAAAGAAATAGATTCTATTCACTTATCAAACTTTTAAATTAAGATTCAGTGCTCCTATTTATATACTCCTGGGTAATACCAACTTATTCTTTACTGTGTGCAATTATGGCATTCCCGAGTTATGCTTGTTTTGACTTTGTTGCATTTACTAGAAACCGATAAAATTATTTCATTGCTCCATAAACTTATATTTCAATTGGCAGTTGTTCGATATTATTCACCCATAACAATGCTATTTCAGTTGCTGCGTTTCGAATTTAAATCGAAATCTTATAGGAAAAAAAAGTAATGTAGAAATAAACAATGCAAAGAAGTGGGCTGAAGTATGATTTGAAGAAAAATAAAGATTCGAGTAGAGTTTAGGTTAAAATTGGTTGTATTTCATCGGAGTGTAAATCTTGAAATTTAAAATATCGTATTAGCTGAGTTCTCAACGCATCAGAGGCCAATATTTCTAGGGACTTTTAGCAAGTCACCATTTCTTTTCTGTCATTCTGTCACTAGTTATGTCAACTGTCAGCTATCTTTGTTTTTGTTATTATTCGTTTAATAGTTTATGTTCATTTCCATTAAGGCGCGCTCTCACTAGTCGATTTTAGTTGACCGATTTTTATTGATCAACTAAAATCGAATCAAAGTCGTTTCAAAAAAAGTTGAATCCATTTCTACTTTTATTGTTCATATGTATATGTAACTCTGATTATATTTAGTGGTTTTTTAGAGAAAAATACTTATTTCAAAGTACACACTTTATTTTGTTGAGCTTTCTTTGCACTTCGTCAACTTCATCAGAACAAAACTTGTGATTAAAAAATAATATCTAAACACTCCATTATATAAAAAATACAGAATACTTTCATAAAAACATGTTTCAATTTTGATTATACCAAAACTGATGTCAAAATTGAAATTGACAAATAAAATGTTTATAAATTTTTGTTGGTAAATAGCAATTTTAAAGGTGGTATTTAATTGTCCGTTTGTTCATTGATTGATGTCAGTTTGTGTGTCAATGTTTGGACTAGTACCACGAGGTAAAAGAGAGAGGAGAGAACATAACAGTATGAAGAGTCATCGACCAAAGTGGCTTCTGAATATGGCCGACTTCCGTAAACAAACCAGAGGCGTACATTAAATTATTCAATTGGGGGAAACAAAAAACTCACATATGCATCTTTTCAAGGTGGTACTTTTTGTTGTTAGAGAATTGATACCAGATTTTGGTACATTCAAAAATTTTATTATAACACTATTGTACAACTCAATATCAACTTAAGTTTATACTAATACTCATAAATAACCTTTCTAATACTGAAAATCACTATTTTTTCAACGTGGCTTTTCAATTTGACACATTTCAGTATATTACGGTTGTCTATGTTGACACAAGAATTGATGACTAATGTCACTAATGTGGCTTCTTAATATGGCGACTTCCGTCGAAAGTTGGTTAAATCACTACCACGCTTAACTTCCCTCCTTTTTCTTTTACCTCGTTGGCCCAGTATTAGTTACAGCTTTACGCAAAATTGTACCTTTTTTACTTTAGAAAGAAGTTCTTCAAATTTTTCCTTCTCAAAATCCATTTTCGAACCCAAATATTACATTTGGCTCGTTCCTACATTCTGATAATATATTTCTCTGTTCTGTACTAATAAATTCGGAAATGAACCCAACACCCGCACGGACAACCTCGTTAGTCGCCATTTTGCTGTCAACCACAGAGTACACCATCTAACAAGAGACGAAAGCTTTGTCGGTCCCTTTGAAGTCGGACTTACACGATATTGAGCGGCATTGACACATAAACTACTTGATACACTGAGAAAAGTAACACTACACTAAGAAAAATAGTAGTGTTGATGGACATCCCTCCCAATTAGGTGTATAGAATATTTTTTTCAACTACTAACATGAGAACACCTTATTATTCATCTTATGTGTGTAATGAGAAGTGTCCCATTTTTAACCTAATCTTAAAATAATACACGGCGTACTCAGTAGAATGAACGGAAGTGTCAACTTGACATTGACAGATAAACTAATTAATTCACGCATGTGCACACAAATTTGCGATAACGAAAACTACTTTCTTTCGCCTCTTGTTAGATGGAGTACTCTGTGCTTTCAACTATCGGTTCCACATTGTTCCACATTTGACTAATGAGAACGCGCCTTTAGATTTTTGTAGCAGTTCTATTCAATTGTATCTCCATTCTTCTAATTAATTTTTCCACTGACAGTTTTTAATGCCGGAGTTTTTATTCATTATCTTAACCGACGGTGGTTCACCTTGTATCTTGGTTATAAATAACGAGAGACCCATATTTAGAATCACCTTATATTATTCCAGAATGGTGTCGTAATCGCTAAAAAGAACCATAAATAAATTCGAATAGTGTTCTTAATTTAAGATTTAAGCTGTGTCCAAATAAATGTTACAGTTCGAAACAATGCTTTACTCTGTGTAATATCCGTTGTAGATTTACCTTGTAAGATAAACTAAGAAATCCTATGTTTCAGTACATATTTACCTATAACTTCTCATTATACAATTATGTGCAGACGTACTAGACTAACTGTGAATTATAATTTGAATAGTTGTCTTCCCTTATCCTATTAGAGATATTAGATTTAGTCGGAACGTAATTTTCACGGTTTATTTTCATATATACGCTCGGAAGCTAATCATATTGTTGAATTAGGAAAACGTGGATTATTAGTATTTGTATCAAATTAAGTTCCTGCTTCGAGTGTAATAAATAACAAACAAAACTATTTTAGAAAATAAATAAAGGAGATTTAGATTTTAACTAGTCAGAAAAAAAATTAATTTTAGAGGTTTTATTGAAAATGAAGATTATAATTATGTGGATAATGTACTAAACGCTAGAAAATGATTAAATCATTCGATAGATAATAGGAACTAAGACAACACCACTCTCCTGATCAATCGTCTCCACAATTTTCCTTCCAAAAGCGATATTCCCAACTCAGTAAATATATAAATAGCATTTCGCCATGACTAAATAATAACGCACAAATTATTTTTACATATTTAGCTGCATAATGATATTAAATTCTTCACACCAGTGAATAATAAAAAGAATTCACTCTCGTTAGCCAATCACATTCTATTATTATCAGAATTCATTATAAAATGAATTAAAGAAATATATCGAATCCTCTCTTTAAAACGTCAAATACCTAAGGAATCCGTATTATAAGAGAAAAAAATTGACAACAGTAGCGATAGTGGATATGTACGCCTCCCAGAATTAATTTCATTTATAAACGTAAGGGTTCCAATTAAAAATATGAGTTACGTATATATATTTACTCTTTACATTTTTATAAATATGCTCTGTAGAGTGGTGGTTGACTATGGCGCGGACGATCGAGGTTCGATCCTCGCTGGAAGTTTTTTCTTTTTAGTCGAGGAGAAAGTATAGTCTTTTACTTGAGAAGAATGGCTATTATTCACTTGGATGATTCCAAAACTCACTCGCTGCGCTCGTTCTGCGCTCATTCTGCACTCGTTGAAAAATATACTATTATGCGCCCCACGATTTTATTTTTTTATGAAAAGCTTTTTTAGATGTGTTGAGCACCTTTTGGGCACAATTCATGCATAGCGAGTCCGTTGCGATCGACTAGGCTTACGGCTGTAGGTATGGCTCATCTCTAAAAAAACAGTTGTAGCAAAATTGGGACTGTTTGCAATTTTTTTTTAAACCACATCAGAGACTCACTCTAGGAGAGCCTCAAACCCAACCTAACTTATATTTCTTCCGCCATCGGGAGACAGAATTAAAACTAATTTGAACTTCATGAAGATGTCATAGGAGAGGGATGAGCCAATGAACAAAAATCATATATTTTCCAAGATGCAGATGAAACAAGAAGGAAGGGAATATCTTTGTATGTATGTATTTTTGGGTGACATTCACTGAGACCTAAAAAATCTATTGGGTCCCCTTACCTACTGAGGAGAGTCTCATAAACTTATTTAGTCTTAATTCCCGGAGGAATTTAAGGATATCTGCAGGCTTCAACTTAGGTAAATGTTCCTCTTCTAACCAGTAATCTCCCAGATGCTGTGCCCTAGGATTCTGAAGTGCTGTGCAGTTGGAAAATATGTCGATGAAGGTTTCTTCTTCCATGCCACAAAATCTACATTCTTCTTCCACAATGTTGAGCTTTTTCAGGTGCCCATTCATGCGACAATGTCCCGTTAGGATCCCTGTTACTTTAACTTATGAATTCATTTGATCTCAACATGTTGCAGTCACCCAGAAGAATCTTTGATTGTCTAGGCCCTGCTAAATCTTTCCAATGGTCAGATCTTCTCTTTCCTCGGCTTTACCTATTTCTTCCAATATTACATTGGGACATTCCGCAAAAGGGACAGGGGGCCTGTATTTCAGTCCCCCTCTTTGCTAGTTCATCTGCTATTTCATTTCCTTCTATTCCAGAGTGTCCTGGAGTCTATAGTAAGGTGACTATATTGTTCTCGCCTAGTTCATTGAGTTTGTCCAGTCATCCCCACACCATTTGGGAACTGATTACACATAGAGCTCAGTGCTTCAATGTCTGCTTGACTATCCGACAATATGATAGTACTTTATCTTCTGTATCCTTTATATATATTGAACTGAGCGCACTTTCTTATGGCGTGAATTTCCGCTTGAAAGATACTTGGGGTTTTTCCCAAGCTTTTAGAGTGTTTGGTTCCTGGCCCGAAGACTCCTATCCCAGTTCCTTCTATTGCCTTTGAACCGTCTGTGTACTATTGAATGGCATTCTTTCCAAGTCTAGTGATGGTGTTTGGATCCACCTTCTTGTTGCTTAATTTCGTAACGAATTTCTTTGACAATATATTGATTTTTTGTGTGCCACTTCTTTTGTAGTTTGCATACATAACCAGGTTTAAATATCGAATCGATATTTGTAAATATAAAAACATCCAAGTACAGATTAACTAAACAGGTTATTGGGCACCGAGGAAAAATTTTCTACAAGAAAATATATATAATAGAAAAGCTAAGCGGCGATGTCTGAACGCTTTCAGGATTTCAGGATAATTGCATTTGCATAAAGCAATCCTAGCAAATTATAGATTTCTATACATAGATGATGATATTGCTTTTTTGTATTGTATAATATTTAAATTTCTGTTTATATAGTTCAAGACTAGTTTGAAGAGTATACGAGGTGTCACTGTGTGGCTAGTGTTGCCGCCGAGACGAGAGATTCTCGTCTCGAGTTTCGTCTCTCTCTCGCCGAGATTTTCTCTCGAAATACGAGACGAGAGAAGTGTTCTATCTCGTTGATAAATAAAGATAAGAAAGATACAGGGTGGCAAAGTTGAGATGTCAAAAATGTTTTTCCAAGTAAATTGGCAGATTTTGAGTATATGAACGTAAAAATTTGAAGATAGGGGTTTTAAGACCTGAAAAATCATGATATGTTATCCATTTCGATGTATTTTCTAGGGGGCGCCACAAAAGCTATGTTTTTGGTGTAACTGTGCGACTAATTTATTCATCGTTAACGGTATTCCTCTATTTATTGGAAAATATTAAAACTGCATCATTTTTGCTACGAAAAGGTACACCTATCATTAGTCTCAAAAGTTACTGGTTTTCGAGATATTCGTATTTTTAAACCATTCTTTATTGTTTTCATTTCATTTATTAGCACTTAGCTTTTGTAGCGCCCTCTAGAAAATACATCGAAATGGATAACATATTATGATTTCTCAGGCCCTAAAAAACCTATCTTCAAATTTTTACGTTTGTATATCCAATTTACTGAGAGAAAACATTTTTGACATTTCTACTTTGCCACCCTGTATCTTTTTAATCATCAATGTTTTATTAAAGGAAGTTGCGTCTGATTGTAATATTTTTAGGCCAAGAATCTTCCATTTCACTTTGATCCATTAATTACGGACCATCCTGTATATAATGTCTATATTTGGAATAGCGGTTTTCGAGTTATTTCATTGCAAACAGCTGTAGCAAAATTGGGATTGTTTGCTCAAATTTTGGTAATAATATGGATACAACAATTTCATGACCATCATTTACTTGAGCAATTACTGTGGTATTTAAATTAAATGGTGTAAAATAGTAAAATAATGTGCATGAAATGCCTAAAGCCTCTAAAGTATTGAAAATGATAAGGTTTAACACTGTATTTGTGTAAATATGTAGTATGTTTTCTGGAGCTGACTTTTATGTAGACCAGACAGACAGACGGCTTATCAATTTAGTTTAGATACCTGCAGCCTCAAACGAAGCTGTCTGAAACTTTAACTAAACATGACAGATAATTTTAACATGTGATATTTGTTATATGCAACCTTCGTAATACGGTCAATTCCTTCCCGGTAAACATTAAAGGTAAAAATCCGTAACTTCCTTATTTTGATTATTCTAATAATATCAGCATCCTTTGTATTGTATTGTATATATCCTTTGAAGATCCAAAACAAATGGTAGAATCTTTTTTTAAAAGTAATTGTACGGAAGCAAGAGAAGGTGAATCAAGTTTACAGCCCTGGGTAAGAATTATTACAAAATCGTATTTATGACAGAACAAATTTTACGATAAAACATAACACCAAAAGCATTATTTTCAGACGATTTATGATACGTAGGCGTATTTCCTCTTATTTCTATTTTCAAATTGAAAACAGTCATCGGCACCATTGGATCTGAATCTAAACAAAAAGATGGGGAATAGCTGGTGGCTATATTGTACAGTAGCATACATTTTATTTATTCGTTTTAAAACGATAGAATCTCTATGGTCGGGGAAATAAAATATTTAAATATACTTGCGAAAAAAAACTGGAAAAAAAAACTTAAAATAGTAGTATGGTGATAGTTCTTACTCTTTGATAATATAAGGTGATCTATTTAAAATGAGTAAAGAGATAATGTATTTGTATTTTGACTCACCTTGTATTTGATTTAATAAATATTTCATTCGTGTTTGTAAATTTTGATAATCATTCAAAAATTTTGACTTCAATAGATTTATTATTGTTTTACTTCTATCTCGTTATACAAATCGTATTCACTGGAATTTGAGGGTTTACTGGATCAGGATATAAATTTGCCAAACTTGGATTTACATCATTTTGAAGTAGTGCCAAATAATGATCGCCATTCTTATTAACAAGACCTGAAAAAGGAGTAACTAGTAATTTCAATTATTGCTTCCAGTGCCGTCATTAAAATTAGGCTACCAGAAATGGCAAGTGTATACTCTGGAGAACTGTACGCAATATTTCAAGCCCTTATACAGGGTGTCTCATTATATTCTGACTGTTTTTAAGAGCTAAGTTTTGTTGTGACACATTTATATAAATGGCCTACTTCCGGTTTACCCGCTAGAAAAGTGGCGTATTTTCAGAATACAGTAGATGTAATTTTTTAAATAGGACACCCTGTATATTTAGCAATTTATTGAAAGACGCATATTTTTACTTTATAACGGTACTTTAAAGTTTAAAATCGGTGTACAGAAAACGAAGTTAGATAACTTTAACTAGGATACTGTAATGATTTAGATATAAAGTTGGAACTTTATTAGCTAAAGTGAACTGTAAAAAACAAATAGGAACATGTTTTAGGGCACTCTAAAACAAATGTTCGATGTGTCTTCTTCCTTCTTGGTCTATACATTTGTGGAATCGAACCAAGTTGTCAAATGCTGCTGTCAGCATATCAAGAGGAATATTTTCCATTGCCTGCCGTATGTTATTTTTTAATTCTAGTAGCAGGCATCGTGTTGTAGACTCTATCTTTCACAAATCCCCATACAAAAAATCTGGAACAGTCTGGTCAGGAGAATTTGGAGGCCATTCTATTGGACCAGTCCTACCAATCCAATTATTTCCAAATTGTTGGTTAACAGATTCTCTTGCTATGTTGGAATAATGCGGTGGAGCCCCGTCTTGTTGAAAGTAAACGTTTTGGTTCAAAATACCATCTTGTTCTAACTGGTTCTAACATAATGTGACGTTCTGTCAATGATCGCAATATTTTTGTGATGTGACATATTGATATATTGATTATTGATATTATTTATTAAGATTTATTTATTAAGATATCTGAATCATTACAGTATAGTTATCTAACTTCGCTTTCTGTGCAAAAAAAGTGAAAATATGCGTCTTTCAAAAAATTGCTAAATATACAGGGTGTCCCATTTAAAAAATTACTTCTACTGTATTCTGAAAATACGCTACATTTCTAGCGAGTAAACCGGAAGTACGCCATTTATATAAATGTGTCACAACAAAACTCACTGTAATTTAAAATCTAACTGTGGAAAGTTTCCATTGGAAACCGTATCTTATTATCTAGAACCGTTCCGAAGATATAAGCTCTTGAAAACAGTCAGAATATATTGAGACACCCAGTATATGCAAAAAACCACGAACCAAGTCATTTTTTGACCAATACGGACTTTCTAAGCTCTGTTGAAAGCATTCACCAAAAGTACTCCTCGAGAGCTGTTCAATCTACAAGAAGCTCATAAAGATATTCGTTTTTTGGGTTCCGTCACACATGGGATAATCAGAAAGAAAAAGGCAGATCTCGAGGCCAAAATGCAACTGAAGATCCAAAATGCACTTTAGTGTCAAGAGCTACTGTGACAGACTGTAGAAACTTTTTTAAACAGTTAGTTATCAGTTCCTGGCAAAACTGCTGGTCTTGATCTCCATCAAATTTGAGGAGAGTGAAGAAAAGTGTAGCTGCCTGGAAATTCTTACCAACCAAGCGAAGAGAACAAATAATATTAACCCGACTTAGAATTGGACACACTCGTTTCTCCCACGGCCACATGATGTCTCATTCTGCGGCACCCATATGTGAAACATGTCAGGCTCCAGTGTCGGTAGCAGCTGACTCAGGTGGCAGAGATAATATAAACGGTAGTGCATGTGCTAGTGGAGTGTATTATACCCGTTTTGCTTATCAAAGAACGCTGTATAATTTACCGAATAAAATCACAGACATTAGGAGCAATTCTGTAAGCAAATGTTGAATTTTAACGCACAGCTAAAAATAAGACAATTTTCTAACCCATTTTTGCTAGTCTGTATGTGTATTGAGCCTCAAAATATTAACGGAAAACTCTCTATTGGATACCATACATGTTGAAATTTTAATCATAATCTTGACTATGTATAGATTAAAACATTTATAATAGCGGAAACTTTGTCAAATATAACGGCGTACCGTTAATTTTTAACAACTCCTTATAGAATTGACCCTATTATCAGTAGTAATACCCCTAGGGTCTTGATAATACCGAGATAATTTTGTCATAGAGAATGCTGAAAGCGTGTTGCTT